>CM062816.1:236793505-237044182 GCA_031772625.1 Pinus tabuliformis | reverse complement strand
TACTTTTGCTGTGTCTATTGTTAGTTCAGGTGTATAGTTCAGTTGCTCCATGATATATGGGCTGGGTTCTGTTCCGGCCTGCTATGGAGCTGGAGAAGAAGATTTTTCCCCTTGTAGGATATGCTTGTAAGATGTTCCTTCGCTTTTGTGTTGCTGGTATGGTTCTGGGCTATGTTTTGCTTTAGATCCACTGCCCCCTTCTATTTGTTTTCGTGGGCCACTGACTCTTGCACCTTCACGTAGCCTCATGTTGACAATAATATTAGATCCTGGCTTGATGTTGTAGTCGCCAATTGCTCTATGATCTTGTAATGATCTTCCCTCAGAGAGCAAATGTTGATATCCTTCCGGGAAGCCAATGTGATTGGCAATGTTTTTCTTTAGATTTGAGACACTGTGTGAAGCTTGAACCCAGATTAGGGTTGATTTCCTAGAGGGGGGCTTTATAATGATTTGGAAGTGCGAATCTGGTAAAGTTGCCGCCACAGAGATTGTGGGAGTTGTTCTCCTCTATTTTGTATTCAGGCTATCCTCGTGCCATATAGCCCCTTCTGAGATCTGGGGAAACAGATCGGTGAAGAGTACCTGTGCAAGACCCATCACCACTACCGAACAATGCTTCCTGAAAGCGCAGTGGATCGGGTGGCTGAAATTTGGCGCGTCCTAGTCCCGATGGCCTCTTGCAAACCAGAGTTCCAGAGCTCTTGGATCTTGGTGTTTCCTTTGTTTGTTGTCCAGATCGGGTAGGTCTAGCCCAGATCTAGGATGTTTGTATCTATTCACAGCGGGAGGGATCAGATCCGCTTCGTGTAGCTAGCCTCCGTTGATTTCACTGTTGGTTCCAGTGGGAAATCCTGCAGATCCAATACCCACAGCGCCCAGGACCCCCTTCCTTTTTCCTCCAGCATTGTTTTGAGCATCCGGCTTTCCTGCACTTTTCTGAGAGTGGCTCATCCAGATCCCTATTGCAGTGGGCATGGGTGATGCATTGTCTTTGTTTATTCTCTATTTCAGAGCCCCGCTTTCGCTGTGGCTGAGATATGCCGCCAAAGAGGGTGCATGAGGGTTCCGGGCATAATCTAGAGTTCCGTGTTTCGATTACGTGCTGCCTGGGATGTCTTTCCCAGCTTCTTGCTGTTCATGGTGAAGGGTTGCAGGGGCGGCCATGGGGGCAGCAGTCTCTGTTTGTTCAGGCTTCATCCGTCGCTCTGCTTCGCAGCCGCGTCTCTCCCTTTGAATGATTTTTGTTCAATCATATTAAATAGAATACTAATTAGGTACTCCATTGTTTTTTTAATAGACCAAGTTTAGAAGATGTTTTTAAGTGCATTATTGAATTTGATTATGCATATTTCATATGGTGAGAAGTCATGTTGGTCAAATAAAGCTTTGAAAACTTAAATATTTTATGGCATTGTCTTGTAATTTGTATAACACATGATTACATTGAAATATTAAATAATATAAAACTCCTCCAAAAAGAATATGAAGAGAATATTTGATATACAACAAATATGGAAAAGTGTGTATGAATGTATATTAATAGACCTTAAAAAAAAATTACATTCATGAATCATATAAACCTACTCTTAAGATATTCGCTCAAGTAGATTAAGAATGGCTTCTACACCATATTTATTTACCTTGATCCTCTTGCAATGTTATTTCTTTGAATATCCATGCCCACACTATGGTATTAATTGGAATAGAGCCAAGTTCTGTGTCATCAGGATTTGATACCCAATATTGCTCTAAAAATTTTCCATTGTATTTCCTTGACATAGGCTTCCACCAATCAACCTTTACATGAAGATTCTCACTTTCATTATCCCTAAAGATATTTGAGATGGATTTTGCCATCCAAATCATCTCTCCTGCATCCTCATTTCCTGATCTAACTAGCAACATATTTCCTTTCTCAACATCAATCATCAGATTGAAAGTTGGTTTTGGCTTGTTGCATTTGGGTCCAACATATATTGGTTCATCTATCACATTATCAAAATCTCCATCCATAATACTTGACATTACTTGGAGTGCATTACGATCAACATAAACAATGTGCCTTGTCTTGGGCCAAAAATCCTCAAAAGATGAACCACTTCCATCTATTATTCTATGATCATTATAGATTCCATCTAATGTATCAAGAACTTTTTCCCAATACACTACTTTATTTTTCCATTCCTCCGTAACAATTGGTGAATCCTCATTCCCAATAGTGTCTTTCCGCATTTTTATGTATGATGTTATCCCTTCCTTTAGTTCTTTTAAATAGACATCATTCTGTTTGGAAGCTAAGAAAGATGGCTTCCCTATGGGAATTATAGGTCGGCCTTCATCATCTATATTCCATAACTCAACTGGTTCTGACCACTTAATATCTCTAATTGATTCTTTCTACCTTAGTACTGGAACCTCATTGAGTATAAGAAATTGGAAGTATTGGACATTAAGGTGTCCAACTAGTGAATTTTTTCCCTCCTTGATGTATCCATTAAGGAAACTTTTGAAGTCATAGACATTGCTAATAAGTGTAGGTGGAAACACTCGATTTTCTTCAATTGTGCGACATGTATCCATCATTTCAGGTAAAGAATAAATATCTTTACTTTTTAGGTTGGAAGACATTCTTCCGTAGGTTCCATCTATGTCTTAATGGGTGTGCCCCACAAGCAAGAACCCAACCTCAATAGTGATGAAGACACCAAGTGCCGTTAAAAGTGATAGAAACATCAAAAGATAGCGATTCCTATTATCACTTGCTACATTGTACAACTGTAACAACAAATGTGGAGGAAGAGGTTTAAAATCAACATTTTGACTTTTTGAACTTCCATGAGATATAAAATAATCCTTGTACCCTTGACATTTTGAGTAAATATAGGTGTCAAGTAATGCATTTGTAAGTGGGTTTCTTGAAATTCCACTTTCATAAAGTAGATCACCATACATATCCATTTGTGGGTCTTCAAGGTCCCTTAAGCACTTTACAAGAGATGTAATAGTAAATTGTGATCCCATATGGACAAATGGTAAGAAGAAATGACCAAAACCTCATGCCTTATGCCCATGTGTAAGCACACCTGTCAATGACAAACCTAAATTTGTTCCTACAATAGATTTTGATTTGACACGTAGCCTTGGAATTGAAGTCTTTGTTTTGTCCATTTTATCATGGATAATGCTCAAATACTCCTTTGGAAACTGCTCTGACATAATTCTATGGGCATAGTAGCAATATCTTCCACACATAACAATCTTGTTATGTTTCTTCAACCTACCTTGTGCCTTTTCTTCCAACGCTTTTGTAGTTGCTGAACTCATTTGTGCTTTCAACACAATACATTCATTGCATTTACTGAAGTTGGTGTTCTTTGAAAATGCCACATCTCGAAACTTAGTATTTCAAATCTTGCTCATTGTTGACTGTGATATTGATGGGTAATTAAGCTTTTGAAGACCCTCATTGATCTTTTTTAACAAAGATTTTTGTGTGTAAGTCGAAGGAAGCAATCTTAAAGGAGAAGATGTTCCATCTTCTTCAACTTGACGTGTTTGGTTTGGTGAAAAATTTGAATTATCCATTACAATTTTGTGCAATATTTCTATGGCTGCCACTGTGTGAGCTCTTGCTTTGCATGTGTTGGTGTTACCATGAATAGCTTTGATCTGTCCATGTTGGAAATAATGTTGGTAGTTATAGAATGTGCTTTGAGGAATTTTATGTATCTTATACCATGGTTTCTTACGAATAATATTCCCATTAAATCTCATGTCCTTTACGTTTCTAGTAATAGGTGGTAAGCCATGGCCATGGCCATGGCCCTTTGACATGACTGTGTTTCACATGAGTGAATTCAAGAGAAATTCTATAATACCATTTTTATTTATTTGTCTCATATCCCTTCTAGCACCTGCAATGGCCTTCCTACCACATGTTGAAGACAATCTTTTCTACAACATACATCTTCCACCAAAACTCGAATTTCTTTCTCTTCATCTATTTTTGTTTGACATTTTGCAATTTTTTTGTAGCCATAACTCATTTAATCCTTTTATATGGCCTTGTTACATGCATATCAATTGAGTTTCTATCTTTTTCATTACAAAAGAACCCATCCCAATTGTTTAAGGGATTTGTGTCCTCTATAACATCCCATATCACCATTTCCTTGGGTGGCTCCTTGAACTTTTCCTTAACCCTTAATATCACACCTTTGTTGTCCACCAACTTATTTATTGGCCATCTAACCAAACAATGTATAGACTTATCCCCAATTCTGCATATCTCACAATTTCCATCTATCTCTTCTAGAAAAACACCAAAATCCATTTCACCTAGTGTTTCACCTCCCTCAACATCATGTCATCCTCGCGGACATTAACTAGCATTCCTTTGGCAATGCACATGCTTGTTCCCATGCATTCATGTGTAAGAGAAACCTTTGTACATATGAATCTAACCCTATCTTGGGGAATATTTGTGGCATGATCATGACAGTGAATCTCCAAATCTGATTCTGGCCAAATTTCATAAGATTCTAATGCACCCCCAAGTGTATGCTCAAATCCTGTTGGATGTGGTAGAGGAGCATTATGTTTTAACACCTTCTCGATTTTAACCACTATGCATCCTTTCTTTACCATCTTTCCATGCACTTTATGCCCAAGCTTTGTATTGAATATGGAGCCCTCGCCCACCTTCACTCCATGTTGCAGAAGATCTACCTTGGCTCCAATAGAAAATGTGGAAGAAACATTTGCACCTATAAAAAAATGTAAATAAGGTTAGTATTTACTCAAAAAAAAACATTTATTATGCTATCAATAATATATAACACATGCTTCAATATTTTGATTTACCTATGTTGTGTCTCAAATCCATGATCTTCCATGGATGTATGTCCCCTTCATTAACATCCTCATCAATCAAATGTGGTTGAGTTACATCAATTATCAAAATTGTAACATAACCAGCGTTAACCCTTTCTCCAACATAATAAGTTCCAGACTCTGCAGATTCGACCCTTCCTAGCCCAATGACTTGATCATTAATAAGGAGATCAACATAGTCCCCTTTTGCCAAAATTATATTTTCCATTGTAGCTTGTATCAATTCTGTAACAACAATTAAATCGTAACTTGTAATTAAAAGGTTGAACCGTGTAAATTGTGACTTTATATTTTCACAAAAACACACAACTTACGAAAAAGTAATATAGATGCAAAAATTAAAATAGCATGGTAGTAATATTGTATGTAATGAAACATTGTTTCCTCAAATGAAAGCTAACAATCAATATCATTCCTTCTACTACAAACATAAGCATATTGCTAGAAGCAACATTACATGGTCAAATAAATCTAGCACGTGCTAGATTTCCTTCTAGGACAAACAAGCACATTGTCAATAAGAATATTGTAAGGCGAAGGAAATCCACCACATGCTAAATTTCCTTCTAACGTAAATAGAAGCATATTACTCACAAAAACATTTCAAAGTAAAAGAAATCTTACACATTCTAAAGTTTATTCTAGCACAAACACAATCACATTGCCAAAAACAACATTGCAATGTGAAAGATATCTAGCATACGCTTGATTTACTTCTAGCACAAACAAAAGCACATTGCCAAAAATAATATTGTAGGGAAAACCAAATCCAACAACTTCTATCAAAAACACAATCACATTTCCAATAACAACGTCGCAAGGTAAAATAAATTTAACGCGTGCTAGCTTTACATGTAGCATAAATACAAGCATACTACCAAAAACAACATTTCATGCCAGAAGAAATCTAGTGCATGTTATATTTCCTTCTAACACAAACAAAAGCACTTTACCAAGGTGAAGGAAATCTAACACGTGTTAGATTTCCTTCTATAATAAACAACCAAATTGAAAACAACAATATTGCATAGCAAACGAAATCTAGCATAGTTTCTAGCCCAAACACAGGCACGTTTCCAATAAAAGTATTGCAAGGTGAAAGAAATTTAACGCATGTTAGCTTTACATGTGGCACAAATACAAGAAAACTACCAACAACAACATTGCATGCCAAAAGAAATCTATTGTGTGTTATGTTTCTTTTTAACACAAATCAACAAAGTGTAATGGTGATTCTCTGTTGTGAAGACCCATATTAAAAGTGGTGTAATGCTAATAAGACCAATGTAGCTACTGCCAAGATACCAATGTAAAGTTTCATTGTTCAAAAGTTTAGGGCCTCCTTGGTAAAACCATGCATGTCATATTCAGTGACTATGGCATACTCTGAGGTAGATTTAGTAATAAATTTTGTGCATCAATAAAGTTTTGGCATTTTCTGGCTAAGTTAAGGCACCAACACCACAACTGTTATGAATCACCTAGTCAAGTCTCAAGAGAGAGCTTCTTTTGTCTCATCACTATATCAATCCATGAAATGGTGGAGAGCCTAACAACCTTCTCTTTTAATCACTCAAGCTAGACCAAATTGACAAGTTGTATTCCTACCTAACCAAACATTTTCCATGTTTTTCTTCCTCATAAAAAGATAGCAGTCTAGGGGTTATCCTGATGCAAAATGTACCTTTCGACAGACTATGTTAACACCTTTTTTTAGGAGATTAGCCCACTAGCCTTTGTTCTATAGTACAAATAAAATTGGTCACACTTTCATATTTTATTTGGATTTTATTTTCACCCATATGTAGTAGCATTGTGCTGACCAATACGTTGGCTTTAAAAAGTAATGCAGTTCTAATAGTCAATATTGACATGGTTGGTTAATCTTTCTCTATGGAATAGATTTATGATGACAGGAAAATTATAGAAGTATCGATAGTCATAGAAAATGAATTTGCAGAGAGATTAGGAAGACCAAATCAAGTTCCCACATCCATTGGCCTGTTGAAAACATCCCAACATGAGGACTCAGATACATATCTTGGAAAGGAATCTTCAAATGGAACCTGATCCAAAAAAAATAGACAAACGTAAAAGAAATCGATCAAGAACCAGGAACAGATACAAAAACTCATTATGGGTATTGATATATATTGGGATAATTTGGTAAAGATGAAGCATAAGGTATTGGTGGGCCACTAGGAACACATTAGGATGTCTAGTGGACAAATGAAAGAATGGGTGCAGAAATGTTGGTTTTGTATTGTTGGAAATAGACCGAAGGTAAGCATGCTCCTCAATAGTTGGTTTGGATTCCACTTCATGACAGTGGAAGATGCAGATAGGATTGGCTCAATCTCATGTGTGAAAGGTAGGGGATTTTTATGCTTGTAGAATTAGACAGTCAGATTTAATCCTATTAAAGAAGATCCCCAGCGAAAATACATATGGGTTAAACTCCCTAGCCTTCCTTTGGAACTATGGACCAAGAAGGAAATCATGGAAATTGCCAACAAGATAGGAAAATTCTATTTTGTCGATGAAGGGAGTGCTGGCCTTCTAGAAAAATGAGTAGCATGGTTTTTCATTGAACCAGATTCCATAGAAGGTCTCTCGGCTACCCTTGATATCTATTAGAGTACACAATCTATCATAAAACGAGTGGATTACTGGAGAATCCCTTTTAGATGTTTGGGATGCCATAATACCATACATCTCATAGTGAAATTCCTACGTAGACTTGGTTGGGATGACATAAAAATGTATGGTAAGGCTATAGGCATAAATCATAATCATACTTTTCCCAAGAAATAACATGCCCCTTGGGAGCTGACAAATGAAGTGTAGGTGCCTACGCTAGAATAAGTTCCTATAAACAATAGTAGTAGAAAGGATAACAGTATGTCGACTCTAGGAATTAATACTCAAGAAATAGATTCCCAAGAGAGGCCATATGGATGGGGAAACTTGGCAAATAATGAGAAGAGAAGCTTATGACTAAGATGGAGCAATTAAGATGACAAAGTGAGCAGGAAAGAAGGATCATGCACAGAAATGAAGAACAAGATGAGTGAGAATGAAAAAGGATGAAGAAATATCAACAGATAAATAGTTGCTTAGCAAGAAAAGGTGGAAGATTTCAGATTCAAGTAGTATCTTTGGTTGTTAGTTGTAATTGGTTCCCAATAAATGC
Organism: Pinus tabuliformis; assembly: GCA_031772625.1. Lineage (NCBI taxonomy): Eukaryota > Viridiplantae > Streptophyta > Pinopsida > Pinales > Pinaceae > Pinus > Pinus tabuliformis. The sequence continues at coordinate 237,036,093 of CM062816.1, read as the reverse complement.
ATATATCCGTTTGCCCAGAACAAAAAAATAAAATAAAAAATAAAAATAAAATAAAATAAAAAAAAAATAATTGTTATTTGTTTGCATCAGTTTACTAAGCAATGGTATATCATCATAAATATATGATGTTTTCCTAGAAATTTGGAGCACTTCCTCACAGATCTTGTCTGCTAGAATTTTATAATCAATATTGCAAAGGCAAAGTCAAGGTGCTTATGCACCAAAGTGCCAAAGTGTACTCTACTTATGTAGAATAACAATCAATAAATAGGAACTCATCTACAGTTATATAAGAAATCGCAATGTTCAAAGAGCCAGAAGATTTCTAAGCACCTTCCAAGCAAAAGCATAGCACGCTTATACATCTAATGGGCATTAACATCCATGGATCATTGCTTCAACCAAACTACAATAGTCAAACTTTCAAACCATTAGGTATGGAAGTCATAAAAACACCAAATAATGACATGGCTTACCAAAGAACAATTGCACTGCCATGACAGGAGAAGCATTTGGCATGTGTTTAGACACATCCAGAGTTAATAGAAAGACAATTTCCTATTCAGATTCTGGTTCTTCTGAACCCTCCTCAGTGTCATCATCATCATGATTTTTATCATCTTCTTCCCCTTCAATATCTTCTTCAGTGTCAGGGGCATTATCGTTATTTCTTCTAAGTCCATGAAGCTGCCTGAAATCAGGGGCAACAATATCAAGCATCTCATTCAAAGCTTGGTGCTCATAGCTTTGCCGAGAAGCTAACTTAGGAGGTGGAGAATTTTCACTTCCTGCCACTGCATCTTCAGGCACTGTGTGTTGACACTTCAATCTACTTAATAGTAGATCTTGCGTGGACCTAATATTCTCACCCGCTGCTGCAATCTGACTAGCATCAAAATCTTGATTAATTCATTCATCACTGATCCTTGCTGTCCCTGGCTGTCTGTCATCACTCCGAAGAGATTCATTGTCACCATGAATTGAACCAACTATACTAACTGCCCAACTACCAAGAACCTCTGATGCTAATAGATCAATTGTTGTTATCGAATGCTTATCTCCCTCGTTTCTAGCTTCTATCTCATCTCTATGTTGCTGACTGAAAGGAGATTGACTCTACCTCTCCCCATTTAACAAGTTTCCAATAGGATGGGATGTTCTCACCAAATTTTGGCCACTGTTATATGTATCAGGTAATCTTTTTGGTTCAGCACCAGTCCTGGTGTTTAATGTTTCCCCTTGATTTTCACCAGCTAAGTCTGTCCTCGCCCATTCCATTGGAGCTTGTTCTTCATCTTCAAGTTGCATTGTTTCTCCTCCCAAACCCCCTTCACCATCTCTTACTTCATCATCCTCCTAAACCGTTTCTCTTAGATTCTTGTTTGATTTGGCAGGCTCATTCCCCATAGGATATGTACAAAACTCGATCCTTCTACATCCACTTGTGCTTTCAAGCAACTGAGTTGCATCTGCTTCTGCCCCAAGGAATTTTAGTTTTCGATCATAATGCAATCTTTTTGGAATGGAATGGTGAACAAGAAGCCAAGGAATTACCATTCAAGTTCAATCAAGTATGGCTACAAGATAAATATTTAGTGGACCTGATTAAGATATCTTGGATGAGGCCTTTAGGGATAATGAAAAATAAAATGATGTATCAGGTCACTCAAAAACTGCACAGGCTAAAGTCAAAGGTTAAGACATGCATCATCAAGTGCAAGAAGATGCTCTCTTAGGAGTTTTCTATTATAGATAAAGAGATTTCAGAATTGATGGACCCTACAAGTCCTAATTTCCTATTTGAACAAAGCAAAAATACAATATTGGAGCACTCTAAATTATCAGGCAGAGGAATGGAGACAAAAATTAAAAATGACACGGGTTTCTAGGGGAGATAATAATACTAATTACTTTCATAAGATAGCTTCCAAAAGAAAAAATTCCAACACAATCTGGTATATTAGAAATATGGACAATATAATACTAACTACTCAGAAGACATCCTACAAGAAGTTGTAAGCCATTTTAGTAATCATTGGATTGGCTGGGAATCACATTCTTCCTCCCCCAATCATCCAGTTTCTTCACAGGCATGAGCTGTTCACTCTTGCTGATATTGGCTACCAACAATCTGTCATTTCCTCCTCTTCCAGTTGGCCACATGCTGAAAATTTGGCTCTTCTGATGGAGCTCAATGTCAAATGGGAAAATTACAGATCTCATCTCTATCACACAGATATTGCTCTGTCTAAGAGGGCAGATAGGCATTCTTGGGGCGGTCTTTCTCATGGAGGAGAAATCTCTACCAAAGAAACATACAAGTACACATACAACATGCAAAGGTAGGGGAAGAAAATCAACCATATGAAAAGTATGGTGAAGATCACGCTTTCCTTGCTGATAATTTAAATCCTGAAAACACTTTTGAGGTCACAGAAATACAGTTCATTAAACTAATCCTATTTTCACAGACACTGAAAGTAAGGGAGCTATAGATTTTCATGGTAATACTCTTGGCACATGAGCATTTCATTGTGAGTTTGAGTAGGAGTAATGTAACCCCCATGTTTCACTTTGATGTAGACCATGACTTTGTCCTTTCTTTCTTTTCCTTAAATATTTGGTTTTTCCTTTCTTTCCAAAGCATCGACATGACAAAACTACGGGAAATAATCCACTCTCTATTTTGAACTGGACTATTGAATATGCTGGATCTATGAGGGAGTACAAGTATAAAAAATTGTTGAAGTTACAGTACAAGGATCCAAAAGGCAGTCAAATATGCATCCAAATATGTTCAATGGAAGGACATACATTCAATATATGCTCCATAGAATATTCATAATTCCAACATAAAGTACAAAGTCGGGGGCCCTAAAATCCATTTTTCCTGATTTGATGCCATGTGAGGATCTTACGTCATCCAACTAGCCAAAGGAATTGAGGACCATGGGAAATAACCATTCATCTAGATTTTCTTCCAAATGGGATCCTAGTGGATGTCTTGATGACAAGCTATAAGAGAGTAGGATTCCTTGCTAGTAAATATCCCTTTGGTTTGAGAACCTCACAAGAGTTTGTCTTCATCCTGAGCATTGGATATTTTTCATTTTTGAAGCTCATGAGCTAAAATAGGCCAGGGAGAGAAAGATGGATGTGATTGCCAATCTTCAATTGTTTTCCATTCCTTCCATAGCCTAGGGGATTGAATCAGTTTCTAAAATTCTTCTACAGTAAGACCCTGATGCTTTGAAGTAAATGTTATTAAATCTCTAAGATTAACAATCCCTCAATTGTGGCATCTATTGCCAAGAATCTTTTGAGAATAATGTAGTCACTAGTGTGACCATTCCAGGTCTCTCAAAAAACATGACTTTGAATTAAGGTCTAGTTGGCCTGTGGCAAATTTCATATGGAAGATCTTAGAGGATGCTTGGTTGCTTGCAAATTTTTCGATTGAGAAGAGTGGCCATATTTCATATCCCATATTTGTTTCTAGAGTTCATCTCTAACCTAAAGTCAATCCCAACATAATTTATCTCCCAATGCTTTGTTTAGGATCCCCAAGTCTCTCAATCCTAAAGCCCCACTCAATTTAGGATACAAAGCTTCTCTCAGGATTTATATCAAAATTTCTGAAATATGGGCAACACCTACCATTAATAACTTACCTTTTGCAGTGACCACTATCTTTATATCCCTCCAGACATGAATTCAAGATAGTTTTTGAACCCAAATTTTGACAAAATCAGATCAATAGATAAGTATAACTATGCACCCAATCACAGGAGAAGAAACTATTTAAGAAACTAAAGCAACTACAACTGATACTGGAGTTTAAAAATTCTTTGACATCAATTATCAGACCATCATATGACTGGAGGTGTGTCCTTTGTGATGCCTAAGGTCTATTGTTAGACATACATTATTGGTTCTTGGTCCAATCATGTTGGTATTCAAGACCATAACCTTGATTTTCCTGCAATCCAAATACAAGCATGCTTAGAGAATGTGCAACCCCAACAAGAAATCATAGAGTTTCATTCATTGTGGACACTTGTAATATTATGGCAAGACATATAAGATCAACAAATCAAAAAATCCACACACAAACAATAATTTGTTTGGGAGGCAAATCAACTCTGAATTTTGTTAGCAAAGAAATTCTACACCTACAGCACATGAACAACTTGAAGCAACCAAATAACAACAACCCATTTACAGTGGCAAATACCAAATAAATAGCCAATCTAAGGTAATACCAAGTGTTTCATCTCTCATATGTGAGACAAGACACATCAACTCTAAAAACATGACAATAAGGATTTCAATTATTTTAGAATTTAGAAACTAGAACATTTACATGATACAAATTCAATCATACAACTAGTACTTACTAGTACTACATCAATGATGATCAAATGGAAAACACAAGAAGTTAGAACCACAAACTGTGGTCTTCTCATTAAGTCATAAAAATCAGAATGTAGAAAACATACAACATAGATATTGATTCAATGCTACTACAGATTGGAATGCCAATGGAAAATACAAAATAGCATGGACACTAGAACCATAGATGGAAGATTCTCATAGCCGATGACTATCAGTAGTCCTCCTCGATGCCATAATCATTAGAATTTGTGTATTACCATTGTTGTCTCACCCATCATCCTCCTTCTCTATACCTAATCCAATATATGCATTTTCTAGTGTGGAGAATGAATGCTCAAGAGGATCACCATCATCAAAAGTGACCAATTATAGCACTAGTCTAGAGGGAGTGCCCTAGGCTCTACACTGCACTAATGAAGAAGCCCTAGATGCAGGAGGAAAGGGAGATCTAGCACAGTGAAGGAAGCCCTAACGTTGCCCTATGAAGAAGCCCTAAATGCTGCCCTATGAAGAAGTAGTAATACACAACCATGGAAATGAAGGCAGAAACCCTAGCCGCAAGTCTAAGGAGAAGAGATGCCCTAAACCTAGTCGCTACACTGCCTAATGGAGATGGCACCTCAACATCATCCTAGAAGAAGTGATCTACACATGGAATGCCCTTGCTATCATGAAAGGAAAAGCCCTTATCCTATATGCAGTCATGAAAGGAAAATCCCTTATCCCATCTACAGTCATGAGTGAAAGAGCAATCACTGAAGGCAGTTGGGAAAGGACAAAAGGATCCATGGATTCCTCATCCCTCTTCAAATTCACCAAGGGTAAAGTCGAAGCAGAGCATATCATCAGAATGGCACAGCGGAAGCTTCTGATGGCCTACCTACATATCACTTCAATGGGAAGTCCGGATCTTAGGGTGAAAGGAAAGGCAGATTACAATAAGTTCGGCCATTATGCGAAGGAGTGTACAAATGGCAAGGACACATCTATTGATGAAGATAACAATCATTCCAAGGACATCTTCAATGATCGAAGGAATGACAGATAATGAAGGTCATCAAGGAAATGACTGACTCTTCAAGGAAAGCAAGGAACCCCAGGTATGAAGAATCAAATGTTGTTTCTAATAAGATAAAGAAGCATTATCTTGTATTGGCCCTCTCCTTAAGATTCTGTGGGAAGCTAGCTTATTGATTATAGTGCTTCAAGGCACTTCATCGAATAGAAGGGTGCTCTCTTGAATTTGGTAAGAAACAATCGTGGGATTATACTTGGAGTCGATGCCACCTATCCCGAAAAGGGTGTAGGAAATGTTACCCCTCAATTGAATGAGGGTAACTCAATTCATTTATAGAATCTCTTTTATGTACCTGATCGCAAGAAGAACCTGGTGTCCATTTCGGCAATGGAAGTCAAAGGTTTCAGGGTGGCATTCATCGATGGGAAGGTACGTGTTTGAAAATATAATTTTCAAAGATGCTTTTACTCATGGGTTCAGCGTTGGCAATTTGTACCAAGTTGCAGGATGGTCCATTGGGGACCATGTTAGTTGACACATCTCATCTATAGCACCAAAGGTCTACTTATTGTGGGGCCTTACTCGATGTGAGTCAGATGGTGACTGGGATGCCTAAATTCAAAAGGAGCATGAAGGTACATGTCTGAGATGTACCGAAGGAAAATCTTACAAAGGAACCATTCCCCTCATGTAGCAGGCTATGTCACAAGGTTCGCTGAATTTGAAGGTTCAGGTTCGAAATTCGACGAACCTCAAAAAAAAATTTTAAATTCGTTCAGGTTTGCCGAACCTGAAATTCGAACCCAAAAGGCGAACCTAATCGAATTTGAACCTCATCCAAACACGAACCTGAACGCGAATTTGATCGATTTTTTTTTGAGGTTCGACTTAGGGTTCGCCAGTTTTTTTTATGGTTTTATTTGCCTGTTTACGTGAAAAACCATGGGCCGCATACTGCTTTTCTGCAACGATTCCCGCCAATTTTTTCTTTATAAACAATGGCGCTCTAAGGATTTGGCACAAGTTGTGCCAGTCGGTCGAGTGAATAGAGTATTGAGTTAGCAGAGTGTTTGTATTGGCATAGCAGGAGTGCATTTGTATTGGCATATTGTTGTGCAGTGTGAGCCTTGAGAAGATCGGTGTGGTCCTGCAGCGACACGCCGGCACCTTGCAAGTCCAATCACTGCTAGTCGCTGATTACGTGGCTGCTTGCGCCCGTGCCCACTACCGTGTGAGCCTGTAAGCTATAGCCGTAGGCTGTGCAGTGTGAATCGTGATTTGCTGCACCTCCGTTCGAGCTTCAGCGTTGACTGTAGTGTGCACGACTAGAACACGTTACACGTAACACAGGTACCATCGACCCTCTAGTCCATCATATAATAAGTTATAGTTATAGAATCTGAGCTAACGACTCAAAAATTTGGACATATATTAATATTCTACATTGCAATCATCTAAAAAAGGAAAAAATTCACAGTTGGTGTTGGGAGTTCATCTCAGTCAAAGATCGGTAAATCAAGTGGGACAACTACATTAAATTCTCTTTGGAAGCCCATGTAGAAACAAGAAGTTGATGATGTTGTAGCTGATATGTTTTTTGAATCTGCAATTCCATTTAATGTGGCAAGAAGCCCTTACTTCATCAATGCGTGTAAGATGATGGCAGGTTTTGGTAAAGGATATGTCCCTCCTAGTTCTGAGACTATAAGGACCACTCTTTTGAAGAGGTCAAAAGAAAGAGTTACAAACAATTTGTGTAAGATCAAAGACTCTTGGAAGGAAACAGGGTGCACACTTTTATCAGATGGTTGGTCAGATATGAATCATAGACCTCTTATTAATGTGTTGGTTTATTTCCCTAAAGGGGTACTTTTTTGAAAGTAGTTGATGCATTAGGGAATAATAAGACCTTTGAATTTATTTTCAAGATTCTAGAGGAAGCTATTCTTGAGGTTGGAGAAAAAAATGTGGTCCAAGTTATAACTGATAGTGCTTCAAATTGTGTCGGAGCAGGAAAAATGATCATGGATAAATACAGAAAAATATATTGGACACCTTGTGCTGCTCATTGTCTTGACTTATTGTTACATGACTTGGCAAAGTTTCCATGGATTAATGAGACAGTTCGGAGGGGGAAACAAATTTCTCACTTCATATTTAACCATCAACTCACATTGAGCTTGTACAAGAATAATGCATCTAGAGAGTTGCTCGGGCCTTGTGACACCAAGTTTGCCACATATTATATTACTATCAAAAGGCTAGTTGAAGAAAAAGGGAGTATAAGAGGTGTTTTTTGCAACACAAAAGGCTACTAAAAGGCTACTAAAAGAAATAGAAACAAACACACCATATGACACCTTTATTTTTGGACCAATGTCCCCGGAAAAACCCAATGCGGAAAACCGGTGCAGCTATCTGAGGGTTTTTTTTACTAAGCAATATAAGAGTACAATCTGGGTGTCAAAACTGGCCTACCCAATAGAGAATTTCCTTAGCAGTAATACCTCACAGTTTCTGACAGATCTCCTGGCTGAAACCTCAGATAATCATTCCGGCAGCTCCTCAGCACAGAATTGCACTGAAACCCCAGAGTCTGCCCAATCTGGACTGCGTCAGCCTCTCCTTGCCCAACGTTGGCCCTGCGTCAGCCTATCTAGGCCTTTGTCAGCCCCAGGAAGCCCTGCGTTAGCTCTCTAGGCCTCTGCGTCAAATACGTTGGCCTCTCTGGGCCTCTGCGTCAAATACGCTGCCCTCTATGGCTTGAAGCAAATCACCCCGGGTTTGATATGAGAGGATTGATAATTGTCAGATGAAGCTGAGATTCACTAAGAGTGAAGCCAATCCAAACCATTGTTTGAAGATTGTGGATGATAGACCTCTCATACCGACACCTTCTAAGAATGACCTATTTCTGATAGGTGCAGACCCTCTCACTTGCAAAAGTAAGAGAGAGTTGGATTCCGGATGTGGAATGGTAAACTGCAAGACCGTGACTACCTCGAGGATCTTAACTTTCAGAAGTTATATTGTGATGATGCCGGACCAGATTTGGGAAATGCCTCTAAGTTTCATAAACTCATTTGCATTGATGTTCTTGGTGAACTTTCGTCCGTATATATGTTTTATAGTTAGCATGGTGAGCTCATATTTGGTTGAGCCTCACTAGATTGGTGCCAAGAATCTTTTGAGATATCTTCGGAGCACAATCTCTCATGGATTGAGATTCACTGCCTGAAATATGAAGCTGCATGATTATTCGAATGTTGACTGGGCAGGCAATGGGGAGGATCACTAGAGAACTTCTCAGTGCTAGTTCTCTTTGGATTTTGCTTCGATATCATGGATGAGCAAGAAGCAGAAGTCGATTGCTATAAGCACCACCGAGACCGAATACATAGCTACGAGTATGATCTCGTGTGAAGCTGCCTGGTTGTGGAAGCTCTTTAGTGCGTTGTTTGTACACATGATGAATACCACTGTGATCCTCTGTGACAACCAGGGGGGATTCGATTGTTGAGGAATCCTGTATTCGATGATTGCTCCAGTAGATAGACATCAGATACTAACTTATCTAGAATATGGTAAGTCGATGAGCGAGGAGGCTCCATCGCATTGAGACTGATGTACAGGTTGCAAACATTTTGTCAAAGCCCAGGGGAAAGGTCAAATCTGTGACTTTCCCGAACAACCTGGAGTCGTTGAGAGACCTTCGTATATATTACTATCAAAAGGCTAGTTGAAGAAAAAGGGAGTATAAGAGGTGTTTTTTGCAACACAAAAGGCTACTAAAAGGCTACTAAAAGAAACAGAAACAAACACACCATATGACACCGTTATTTTTGGACCAATGTCCCCGGAAAAACCCAATGCGGGAAAACCGTTGTAGCTATCTGAGGGTTTTTTTACTAAGCAATATAAGAGTACAATCTGGGTGTCAAAACTGGCCTACCCAATAGAGAATTTCCTTAGCAGTAATACCTCACAGTTTTTGACAGATCTCCTGGCTGAAACCTCAGATAATCATTTCGGCAGCTCCTCAGCACAGAATTGCACTGAAACCCCAGCGTCTGCCCAATCTGGACTGCGTCAGCCTCTCCTTGCCCAGCGTTGGCCTTGCGTCAGCCTATCTAGGCCTGTGTCAGCCCCAGGAGGCCCTGCGTTAGCTCTCTGGGCCTCTGCGTCAAATACGCTGGCCTCTCTGGGCCTCTGCGTCAAATACGCTGCCCTCTATGGCTTGAAGCAAATCACCTCGGGTTTGATATGAGAGGATTGATAATTGTTAGATGAAGCTGAGATTCACTAAGAGTGAAGCCAATCCAAACCATTGTTTGAAGATTGTGGATGATAGACCTCTCATACCGACACCTTCTAAGAACGACCTATTTCTGATAGGTGCAGACCCTCTCACTTGCAAAAGTAAGAGAGAGTTGGATTCCGGATGTGGAATGGTAAACTGCAAGACCGTGACTACCTCGAGGATCTTAACTTTCAGAAGTTATATTGTGATGATGCCGGACCAGATTTGGGAAATGCCTCTAAGTTTCATAAACTCATTTGCATTGATGTTCTTGGTGAACTTTCGTCCATATATATGTTTTATAGTTAGCATGGTGAGCTCATATTTGGTTGAGCCTCACTAGATTGGTGCCAAGAATCTTTTGAGATATCTTCGGAGCACAATCTCTCATGGATTGAGATTCACTGCCTGAAATATGAAGCTGCATGATTATTCGAATGTTGACTGGGCAGGAAATGGGGAGGATCACTAGAGAACTTCTCAGTGTTAATTCTCCTTGGATTTTGCTTCGATATCATGGATGAGCAAGAAGCAGAAGTCGATTGCTATAAGCACCGGGAGACTGAGTACATAGCTACGAGTATGATCTCGTGTGAATCTTCCTGGTTGTGGAAGCTCTTCAGTGCGTTGTTTGTACACATGATGAATACCATTGTGATCCTCTGTGACAACCAGGGGGAGATTCGATTGTTGAGGAATCCTGTATTCGATGATTGCTCCAGTAGATAGACATCAGATACTAACTTATCTAGAATATGGTAAGTCGATGAGCGAGGAGGCTCCATCGCATTGAGACTGATGTACAGGATGAATAGCTTAGCCTTCCCTTGTAATACCCCAAGGTGACTTTGGGATAGGATGATTCATTCTCTTGTGAGCCAGGATGATTAGTTCTCATGTAGGATATATGATCAGTTCCCCTATCGATGCATCCTACCCATGTAATCTGAGACTCATTGGATGTACCTTTCATCTGATTAATGAGAATGGAAATGGGGTTAGGGACCATAGTAGTACTATCGATGACAACAAGATGTATGGTGCAACAGTGGTGCAACAGTATGGACAACAAGATGGATGGTGCAACAATGGTGTAGCAGAATGGACAACAAGATGTATGGTGCAACAATGGTGCAACAGTATGGACAACAAGATGTCTGTTGCAGCAGTGGGACAACAATGCTACATGGTGCTGCAATGATACAGCAATGGGACAGCAAAGGCAACTTGGTGCAGTATGGTGCAGCATATGTTACAACAATGAGACAACAATGGTCAATGGCATATAGTGCACAATGGGACAGCAATGGTACAATGGTACAACATGGGACAACTAGTATTTAGTGTAGCAAATTCATGGTGTTGTTATGGTATGGCAAAGCACAACGAGACAGCCATGACATAGTGCAGTAGTGGCACAATGGGACAGCCATGACATAGTGCAGCAGTGGCACAACAGGACAGTCTCGTCAAGAGGTGTAGGATTGATCTAAAGAGCCCTTTAGGACAGCCTTGGAGGAGCCCTAGTTGCTGTACAACGTGCCCTAGCCGCAAGCCTTATATGCTGTCCTAAAGGGATTAAATCACAGTGAAGAGAGGCTCCTTCGATGTCCCAAAAGAAGGCTCTTCATCACAGCAAGGAGGCTTCCATACGCTGTCAAAGGAAGCTCCAAAAGAGCCCTAGCTGCAGTCTTCTATTCACAGCTAAGACACAGTCAAAGGGAGCCTAAATGAACCCCTAATCCACAATAAGAAAGAGACTCAATACACAGTCCTAAAGGATGTGTTTTAGGTGTTGTTCAAGTAAGGAGACCTAGCACGTCTTAGCCGTAGTCTTAAAGCCCAACCGCGTTGAAGGGAGAAGTCTCTACAACTGTCTTATGAGGAGGACCTATACGCTGTCAAAAGAGGTTCTAACTTTGAGTTTTCTTCCAAGTCTGGGTACTTGTCTATGATTTATGGCACATATGCAAGCCTTGAAAGTGTGAGAATGTGCAAGAATAAACTCCTGGGATAAATACCCATTTGATTATAAGGACTTCTCTTACATTGATGTGAAAGTGTCAGCAAGGAAATTTTCAGATATCTTAACACAGAAACAAGCAATCACATTCCATTAAAATGCACTTAACTTTACATATGCCCAAAAGCAGAGGAAATAACTAAGCTGGAATCCGATCCAAGAAAATTCCCCATATTATCATCCTATGCTTAGTAATGCTTACAAGGAAATGGGTTGGGTATGTGTTTAAAGTCTGTACAATCAAAAAGAAAGAATCTAAAGGTAGCCCCAACAATCTGAACAGGCAACAAGATATCAGTTTACCAAGTCAATCTAATAATGTAGCACATATGGACTCATCTTGATATTGCTGCCTTGAGTTTACTAGCTATTTCACTTGTCAAAGCGAAGGATATTCCCTTCGATTATGTTTATACAATGGGCCAGTATCTTGAGCACTGAGGAATCAGATGAACGCAGCTGATTTTATCTCTCTAGAGGTAGCACTTGTGTATTCTAGCTGTGTAAGTGTCATTTAATGAGGTTGCAACTTTTTACATATTACAAAAATACGTGAATAAATGGCAAGATCATAAACAACCACACAAACGGCAACTGTTTTCCATTGAGAAGAATCTATATACCCCTCTCAATGTCCTGCAAGGCAAGGACATGGATTGAAAAGAATATATATACTCTTCTCAAAATATTCCTAGTTCTCCAAGTTGCAATCGAGCCTCAAGAACTCAACAGTTGCAAAGCATTGAAACCCATATTCTTGTACTCTGGTTTTCGTCATATGATTAAGACAATAAAAAACTATACAAACATATGCATCCTATTGATAAAATCGGTATACCCCTATCATCGGTATACCCCTATCAAGGTCTTGCAATGCAAGATCGACTAGATTCAACCAGTTTTTGGTTTTGGTGTAGATATCCGTATACTGCTCAGCCACAACCAATATTTTTTCCTTCATCGCTGTCTTAGCAAGTGCAGAAGTGCCAAGAACAAAATTTTTATGATTTTTTGGAAGGTCAATAGTCCCGGGTGTTTTAATATAATTTTAACCCTGAGATGACAGGTTATGACGAAATCTGCAACGACTGGGAATCTGGTAGGGTATACGACGGGATGTAATGATTCTCGCTGGAGTGAGAGGAAGCTGCTATGGTCCCTGTCTCTTCTACTTTCCTTGTTCTACTATGATATCACTTGTTGTGCGTCTTTTCTACTTTCCTCGTTCTGCTATGGTCCCTGTCTCTTCTACTTCTGTCTCTGCAATTCAAATGTCTGTGTGTGCGATTGCAAATCTTCCCTGTCCACAGATGAAATGGCTAACCTTCACTCTACTCTCCACAAAAGAGATCTAATTTGTCAAGGTTTTTTACCCAAAGGATCCATCTCCCCTAATGATTCATAAGATATGCCCTAAGCATAATCATAACTTTACAAAAAACTGAGAGCGGAGGGTCCCCTCCTTAATCTCCACCAAAATCGGCACTAGGCGTACATGTGCCCCCACTTGATCAATCATCTCCTCAAGCCTTCGATTTGATGTGCAAACAACAAAAGCAATTCAGGGGAAGTGGAGATGCCTTTGAATTCATCCGCCCATTTTCAGTTATGATGGGCATGCGAGCAATGTCAAAGATGATTGCAGGGCAGGAACTGATCAGGGAAAACTCTTTGATAACCAAAGAAAGTGGGATGGTACGCCTCGGCAGAGAAATGCCCTCCAAATACTAATACTAATGAAAACTGTTGTGCCCTCCATACAATGGAAAATTGATTCAAAAGAAATTATTTTCGAGTTGAAGAGGTGACCCCAGGAACAACTTTTGTGCCCTCCATACAATCGAAAACCCCAGGAACAACTGTTGCCCCCTCCATACAATCGAAAAATGATTCAAAAGAAATTATTTTCGAGTTGAGGAGGTGAGCCCAGGAACAACTAAGGAGGTGCGTGAGGTGGATATAGAGGAGGCTACAGAGGAGGCAGGAATGGCACTAGAGAGGATCCAGAAGCTAAAACATACATGAAAATTTTGCCTGCAGTTTCTACACCCTATCTTCAAGGAGCTATTTTTTAAGAAAACAAAGAGAAAGCTAAAACACATACCTGTTTTAGGAAAAAACTATGGAAGATCGACCTCACAGAAAAAATAGCAGTAAATGCAGAGCTGGTAAACCTGTCTTGGCTATTGCTCCTCAAAGCACACTGATCTGTCTGCTCAAAAGTTTCCCAAATCGTTGAATACCAGATATTTAGAGCCCACCTTGCCAAATATCATATAATAATATAAGACAACTGGTTCAGAAAATAAGCTTTCCTACTGGGTGTGAACCCTGACAGCGACACCTTAATCAATCGTTGGAAGAGAATGTTCAGGCGGTGGGACTTCGAGACAAGGAGATAAGAACAGCTGATTCGAGCCAAGCCCAGCCAAGGAAAAGCGAAATTTTAAATTTTCCCACAAAATTTTAAATTTTCTCACAGAAATGTTTGAAAAGTCTACTTCATAATATTTTTTTAAAGGTTCATTTGCCAACAGTTCTATTAATTGAATTTTCCCACAAAATTTTGAATTTTCCCACAAAATTGTTTGAAAAGTCTTCATCATAATAATTTTTTAAATGTTCATTTTCCAGCAGTTCTATTAATTTGTCCATTTATTTTATTAATACAAACCATATAATATTAACTAACCTGTGCATCCTATAAATTATATAAACATACATTTGCATTCTATAAACCATTCACCTTAGAGGCACCGGGAAGTGGTTTTGTATAATGTGCATAGTTTATATTATTGCTAAACCTTAAAAACCATTCATAGGCCCTAAGATGATAATGATGTTTCTTAGATGATGTCCAAGGCCCCAACAAAAGTCATCCTTGTTGGGAAAATCCTCACATTAACACCCATACAACATTTATATACCTATGGTTTATAATGCTGGCAAATAGTGCTCCTCATCACCTAATTGTGCAAAAAGCCCCAACTAACCTACTCTAGGTTAGATGTCCTCGATATTAACATATTATCCTACATTATCCATTAGCTCATGGAGATAGAGGGTTCAAGGACTCTCACTTGATGGTTGGGGACTATAGTCCATCAAGAGGTCAAATGTCAGGCTAACTGTATTAAGGACACCTCAAGGTCAACCAACACGAATGCAATGTATTAGTTGTTCGTACATCGACCTATCAAAATGTCACAATATTGGGTAGTAGACATTAGTAAGTAGGACACTAGTCACCAACAAGAAACCTTGATAACGATAGAGTAATGATGTGATGAGTGGATGTGGACCCGGGGATACCGCATGTCAATTGTGTGGCAGTTGATTTGACATGCTAACATCTCATTATGATGTGGCACCAATGTGGGTCTAGATGACATGGCATACCAATGTGGCAAGTGATGTGGCATGTTGACATGGCAATGGAAGGTTGACTTGGCACCGAGGTGTTGTATAGGTGGTAACCATATAGTGACGACATGGATGTTGGGCATTTGGATGTTAAGATATCAACTAATTAGTATCAATGACACTCTCTAGCCTCTTCCTGAGGGCCCGGTGGCTTGATAGCTCAACCATTGGCCTTTCAAGATATCGGGTATTGAGAAATTAGGGCTTCAATCTACAAGCTCGTCTGTATGTTAGGTGTCGAGTATCGAGACAGTAAGTATGTATAGAGCATTAAGGAAAATCATGTGTTTCGTGTGAATTTGGGCAAGCTTAGAAGTCGGGTTGCAAACTGCTACAAGTGTCCTTATTTTTCTACAAGAAACAGTGTAATGTGAAGGTGAATATGCTAAACGTGATATTGGATGGCAATGATGCTAAGGAGAAGTTGGAAAATTGAAAAGTGCACCTATCCAAGATGTAAACTTCATTATTAAAGATTTGTAAAGGAGTAGCTGGTTAGATCTTTCATCTTACCTGAATCTATCATTAGCTTTCCACATTCCATTAATAACTCGTTTTGCTTTTTCCTGCCTCTTTTCTTTCCTGGAATTCTGGGAGCTAATCTCGGTGTGTTTTTCATGGTTTTCACACCTTCGTTGCCCTGCCTTTCACTTTTTCCTTGTTTGTCCAACCCTATAGCTTGAGTTTTCCATAGGAAGCTGTTGTACCCTATTAAATTCTTTTGGCGGTAAAGAGTCTACCCCACTCATGGTCCCCTGTTTCAAGAATCCTTCCAGATCTAGGTGTTCCCTGTCAAGAATCTCCTGTAGTTCATGATCTTCCATTTCCATCTCACTCTGGGTCATTTCTTGGTCCATCTCTAGTTCTGCATCGCTCATCATAGTCTCTTTCTATTTGATATTATCCTGTGTTTGAGCTGTGTCTTCCTCTTTCTCCTTTTCCCCTGGGCTTCCTTCCATTACCTGATCTATCTTTCTTATCTCTTCTTCTTCTTCCAGAACTTGGAACCTATTCAGATTAGTCTGTGGTCCTTCTATCTGCTGCTGCTTTAGCCCCCCCCTGCCCCCTTTTCCTTTATGAACCACTTTGTGAAAGCCTTTAGTATCTTTCTTTGTGTTCGCCTTACTTTTGTTCTCTATTTTGTTGAGAGGGAAGTTTCTAAATAGGTGCCCATGCTCATGGAATTTTTGGCATCTGAAAGGAATATGTTCATAGTCAACTGTTTGCACCCATTCTTCATCCAAAACTTCTAAAATGACCTCATCCAGAAGAGCTCCAAAGAGATCCATCTCCACACATATTCTTGCGAAGGAAGTGTACTTACCCTTCTTGGTGGCTTCAGAAGTTTTGACAAAATGCCCTAACTTGTTTCCTATAGCAGATAACGATTCTGTTTGCCAGTAATCAAGGGGTAACGAGTAGAGTCTTACCCAGACCGGGACAGAAGTGAATGTTTCTCTCTCAGGGACAAAGTTCATCATCCATGGTCGCATATAAAGGCCTGTTGCTGCATAGAAGTAGGGCCCTCCTTCAAACACTTTGTCTTTGTCCTCAATATTTGTGAAGACTACCATAAAGAAACCCTTACCCAAGATGTAGGTCAATGCTTCCTTTTGGTTTCTAGTTATATTTAATCCATGACTGTAAAGCTTTTTCTATGGGCCATACTGCCATGAATTTACAAATGATAGCATATGTCCTCATGTGGTCTCTATGCACCTGCAGAGCAGGATCATTTAAAACTACTCTGGGAGTGACCTCAGCTTTGGGTTTACATTGCCCTTTTTGTGCTTTGTTATTCAATCCCTGTTCCTTGTCTTCTTGCTCATTTTCCTTGTTGATGTTATTCTCCTTTGTCTTATTTGAATCTTGTTCCTCTTCTATAATCCTTGTCCCCACACCTGAAGGACCTATGACACTCTCTAATGGTTTCTTTCCTCGACTAGCCATTGCCTGCCTATAGGAGGGAGTGGAGCTCCCTCCCCTGCGTGCTTCCATGGAAACTCCCGCGAACTCTTGCAAACCCTAACACTTCCAGAAAACTCCACAAAATTTTCAACTAATCACTAAATTTAGAATGCATGGAAGATTAGTCTATTCTTTCCCAATTCTCAACATGCTACAAATCTAATAAATTTTATACTTAATATTAATTTAAAATTTAAATATAATCCTAGTGTATTATGTATGGCATAAGAAAATAATATGAAGTGTTATCAACCAATTTCCTTCCTTATATTTATTTGTAGTCATCATTATGTTTTTTACCCTTTTGCATATATTGGGCCCTTCATTTTGAGCTTGTTGGAGCATGAACATTGGTTCAACACTAGGAATATGCCTCCTCCATTCGTTCTTAGTGTATTGTTTGGCTTTGAGAGCGTCAGATTAGTCTTTTCTAACCAACATCCATACTTAGTGTATTGTTTGGCATTCAAAGCATCAGATTAGTCATTTCTAACCAACATGCATACTTAGCGTATTGTTTTGTGTTCAAAGCATCAGATTAGTCATTTCTAACCAACGTCCATATATTTTTTCTAGAATATTTCATTCCCTAGAATTTTTTGGTATTTTTTTCTCAAAAATTATATAGTAGAAAAGTTCTCGCATCACACATCAAACCAAAAGGATACAAAACAACACACACACTTCTATGTACAAGGTACAATCACAACTCAATCAAAACAATCATGTCAATGTGTGCCTATTTTGGACACAAGAAAAGGATTCCTGTACATGAACTTAGGGAGGAATTGAGGTACCATATGGTGTGCCATGATGAGGCCATGCCATACAAATTTTAACTATGAGACTCCTAAAGATTGATGATAACAAGGAAAACCTAGAATCATAGTGTTATTAGGAATAACCAAAGGACATAAAAAGTGAGTGGTCTTGTGAGCTATTGTGGCTCCATGACAAGGACTATGAAGACATAAAGGGGTGACAAGAAACTCATTGAACGATGGATGTTTGTTTGACAATTCACTGGAAAGTTCAACATTAGAAACCAAAAACGTTACTTGGTCCAAGGGTGACACTTCCAAGGATGGCTGAGAAAATGCCCCCTAGGTTAATTCGAGATTTAGTTTACCAATCTCTAATTTTTCCCATTTGGGGAGACTAGAGGTATCAAGACACATAATCTCCCTAGGATTGTCAATAGGTGAATCCATGACCTCCATGATGAATTTTTCCATAGGAAATTCATCATTAGGGAGTCATGTTCAATAGGTAGAGTGACAAGCCATGTGGTAAAATGATCCTAGTCATATTCCAAGCTAAGTCACATGACATGGGGATTCGGGACACGTAGGATTCGAGATTCGTGGTGTCGGATTCGGACACGCTGACCCCCTGGAACAGGACACGTTAGGAAACGTTATATATTATTTTATTAATATATATATATATATATATATATATATATATTTATATATTTAAAAAATATACATATATATTAAAAATTATATATTATCATATTTCTTACACAAAGCTTATTTAATGACACAAATTTTTTGATTTCAAACATAGATATTCACCTATAGCTATTATCATGCATAGTACATACAAAATTCAAATAAATGTTAGTGGTACTGGTCACATAAATGATAAATCTATTAAAAATTTAAATCATGATTCATAATTCATAACTGAAAGACAACTTACAACTACGAGATAGTAAGATAAACACACTGACAACTGTAGTTTTCTCATTGAGTCATCAAATCAAAATGTGTTACATAGGTAGTGTTGGTGCAATGCCAATGGCAAATAGAAATAGAAAATATAAAACAACTACAGGTATACAAGCCTCAAGGCATCAATCAGCATCAGAATCAGCATCACTGTCCCCATCATCATGGTCCCCACTGCTCTCCTCTACATCCTCCTCCTTCCCTGTATCCATAGTCGCCTCTGCATCTGCTGGTATGGATGTTGACCCCTCTAAGTCATCAAATCTAATAGGATCTAGCACTAGATCATTGAGATCCATGTTGGCCAATTCCAACTCAACAGTGGTGTCCAGACCCATATCATCAGGAGCAGTGTTACTTGGCAGTGGGAGCGAAAACGGGAGCGGGAACAACATATTCAAAAGCTCTTGGTTTGTTGCTCTTGATTAAAATACAAGTTCCATACCCTAATACATGACAAAATTCAATGGAAACATTGCAATCCCCCAATCCTAAAATCCTGAAAAACTGATAAGTCTGCTGGATTTTGAATGAAACCTAAAATTCTACTTTCTCCATATGAAATCCAATGAGGTCGGAACCACTCTCAAACATCCTGAGTCATTTCATGGTAATGTTAAAAAAGTAAAAGGATGAAAATGAAGATTAAGGACAATGTCACTTTTACTTTAAGAATTTAACATTACCATGAATAGCATATCAATACTAGGGCCTAGACTTGATCATGAAGCTGCCAAAATGCTCTACTCCTTGCTGCAATAGCACAAATCACTTGCCAAATGAAAATACTAATGAGAAAACATGCCCTTTTCATTTCCGCATTGAGCATAGCGAGCCATAGAAACAAGACGCGTGTCCCAAAATCGCGACACACTTTTAAAAATCGTGACATGACCTCGGATTCTACTTGTCAGAAACGGACACGGTGTGTCATATGATTTGGACACGAATCCGGCCAAATCGTGTCAGATTCGCTGGATTTGGGATTTGTAGGGGGTTTAGGATGAATCTGGAGACTTAGATTCCAGGGGATCTACCCCTCTAATAGTAGTCAATAAAGATTTGTGCTACATGAGGCAGGACTGAAAATCCTCTAAAGAAGACATGACACATGATGCTTCGACTAACTCTTCAATAATACTATAATGTTGGGAAGCCCGCACATAAGGATTGTTTGTTAACTTTTGGAATACACTGTTAGGTGGGTGATATAGTAGTTCCATAGGCTTATCTGATCTGAGAGATCTAGTGGAAGCGAAAGGGGTGGTCAAGTCCTTAGAAGTAGAACTTGACTCAGGAGGGTCATATGATTTTTCTCTCGTGGTAAAATAAATGTGAGAATTAACATGAGGACCTATGCATTGTTATTAGGACCATATTACCATTTCCCCGCATTACCCATAGGAGGAGGTGGAGAATCTTGTACAACCATTTGTTGTTATGGCAACACTTTTGATGGATTTTACTCATTGTTAACTAGATTTATTATTTCTTTTTGACTAAAGTTGAAAAGTGGAAATACAAAATATTTGATAAATGAGTAAATATTATTTCAAGGGTGTTACCAAGCATATTGCTTGAGGTTGTATATGAGACAAGTATATATTGCTAGAAGAATAGAGATTGAAAGATAAAAAGTGTAGCAATAGGCATCAACATATAACATGAAAAATTTCAAACACTTTTCAATAGGAATTAACCACTAAAGGGAAATAAACATTGTCCATACAACATACGTGGGGAAATATTTGCTTTGTAGGTGTTGTATTGAAGTGGCTTGGGAGCTTATACATGGACCATGAGCATTATCTTACACCTCTTTTAGGCCCTCAGGGACTAGTTTTCATCCTTGAAAAATGTTCAAGGGCCTAAGAACCATCCCTTAGATGGTCTCCATGAGCACCACTAGGCCAACTATTCACCTTAGAGGCATTGGGGGGTGGTTTTGTACCATGTGCATAGTCTGTATTATTACTAAGCCTTAAAAACCACTCGTACTAGACCCTAGCATGATAATGGTGTTTCTCCTTAGATGATGTCCAAGGACCCAAACAAAGCCATCCTTGTGGGGAAAAATTATCCTCACATTAACACCCATACACCATCTATATACCTATGGTTTATAATGATGGAAAATAGTGCTCCCCATCACTTAATTGTGCAAAAATCCCAAACTAACCTAGATGCCATGTCAAACATGTCCTTGATATTAGCATATCACCCTACATTATCCATTAGCTCATGGAGATAGAGGGTTCAAGGACTCTCACTTGATGGTTGGGGACTATAGTCCATCGAGAGGTCAAATTTTGGGCTAACTATGTTAAGGACACCTCGAGGTCAACCAACACTAATGCAATGTATTAGTTGTTGGTACATCAACCTATCAAAATGGCACAATATTGGGTAGTAGACATTAGTAAGTAGGACACTAGTCACCAACAAGAAACCTTGGTATCAATAGAGTAATGATGTGGTGAGTGGACGTGGATCCGGGGATACCACAGTCAATTGTGTGGCAGTTGATTTGACATGCTAACGTCTCATTATGATGTGGCACCAATGTGGGTCTAGATGACATGGCATACCAATGTGGCAAGTGATGTGGCATGTTGACATGGAAATGGAAGGTTGACTAGGCACCAAGGTGATGTCTAGGTGGTAACCATATAGCGATGACATGGATGTTGGGCTTTTGGATGTTAATATATTAGCTAATTAGTATCAATGACACTCTTTAGCCTCTTCTGAGGGCCTGGTCGCTTGATAGCCCGACCATTGGCCTTTCAAGATATCAAGTATTGAGACATTAGGGCTTCAATCTACAAGCTCGTCTGTATGTTAGGTGTCGAGTATCGAGACAGTAAGTATGTATAGAGCATTAAGTGTCCTGGGGGGATAGCGGCTTAGTGATCTGGCAGATGGATAAGGTAGATGATGGAAAGGTAACTGTGTTAATTGATGACCCATTGTTTGGTTATGTGAAGACCGAGTAAGCAAGTTTTAAACTAATGTGATATTTCCCAAGTGGTCGATAGTGGATATAATAGCCAAATTAATTGAATAGGTAAGCTAAAATGAACATTATTGTTTATATCATTGCTAAAATGAACATGGCCTAATTATTCAATATCTCTTGTAATGGAACCAAAGTTATGTATCACATGAATAGTTATAGGTAAGAATTCTTATAAATGATCTTGATTACTATGTCACATATTGAAATCTTTCATTTCACTAATAGTTTCATCATCTGTAATAGATCAAATAACTATGACTTTAGGCAACACTTTTGATGGATTTTACTCATTGTTAACTAAATTTATTATTTCTTTGTCACTGAAGTTGAAAAGTGGAAATACAAAATATTTAATAAATGAGAGTAAATATTATTTCAAGGGTGTTACCAAACTTATTGCATGAGGTTTTATATGAGACAAGTATATATTTCTAGAGAAATAGAGATAAAAAATATTTAACAAATTCCTAAATTCCTTATTTGAATTTAAAAAAAAAATCTCTATTTTTAATTTTTTTAATAATTACTAAATTTATTATTTAACATAAATAAAAAATTGAAAAATCTTTTTTTTTTCTTTTAATAATTACTAAATATATTATTTAACATACAAAAAAAAAATTAAAAATTAGATTTTTCATTACATGCGTATTGAACTTTTACTTATAATTTGATCGAATACTATTTTTTCCATATATAAAAAATATACATGTTTTTTTAAAATTTGAAATTTTTCATTCATATACCCGATATCTATCTACATGCACGTTTTTGTCAGTAAATATAGTAAATATAGGCTATTGAACTAGGTGAAAGTAGTTAGTAAACTAAGTGTTGATTCCCACTCCATCTGATATCTAATCTGATGTCATCAGACAGTTCAGTTTGTAATGAATTAATAAATATGGCAGTTCTGAGATGTTAGATTTACTTCCATTAATGCACCCAACGAATCATTAAAAGCAATAAGGTACGGAGATTTACAAATTCACAAGCACGATATTTACATACAGGATTCTGTCTGATTTTTAGAAGAACAAATCTTCAAATTTACAAGCAGCACAAGTTTTTGGTTCAGATTTTTCCCTTTTGGAAGTGAGAGTTCATGCAAAATACAGGTTTTTTCCTACTTCTGATTGTAATTTTGATTACCTGTGCACTTTTTTTAAACAATTTTTGCCATGTGTTTTTAATATACTCTCTTTTTCTGTTAATGAAAAATACTTTTACACAGAATTTGTTCATCCTGGGCTGTAAGTATTTGCAATTTGCTTAGTTGATATAGGTTTGATCGCTTTGTTTAGTCCTATTAGTTGATACGCATGCAGATAGCCTCCGAGATTGTGCTGGAAAGCTGTGTAGTTTAGAGAGACTGGGCAATGAGACAGGATTTGGAATCATTACGGGCTTGTTTTTGTACTGTGGTTTAGAATTTCTTTTTTTTCTACTTTAATTGAATAACAAATTTTGATTTGAAACTAAGCAACAATGGGTATTTCCTCCCACACTTTTTCTCCTGAAAATTTCAAAGAGTCCTTAAAAATATTTAGGGCATCAGCTACAGCCTCCTAGTCATCCAACTTTCCATCCTCATCCTCACTGATTATCCATCTTGGTTTAAAATATAAGATGTTGAAGCGATGTTAGATCTATTCTTCCAAGTGAAAAATATGTCCCTACCAATGGAAAGAAATTAAAATTCTAGATATCGACTCGAAGATTTAGATTATTTTCAAGCTTAAGCTGATAGATCTTATGTTAGCTTTTTTAAGTTGTAACAACATGAACCTTCAGAACATGTCCAAGAGTTTTTATGTGCTATGTTGTCTAGTTACAACTGCTTGCATATGCACCCCTCACCAGTGTCACAAAAAGGCTTCGCAATTATGCACATGCAACATAAAACACATTCACAACCTATGACAGGACTCTACAAGTAATGCCTTGTTTGATTGTAGCACCAAATCCAAAAGAGATAAATCTGGTCATGTTCCTTCTTCCTGTATATAGAAACGAAAACCTAAACCTATGTCAAGGAAGAAGCATGGTAACGAGGAAAGCCTCCTGAATATTTTTGTGGGTTTGGCTTTCTGAATGATATGGTGTAGCACACTCATATAGCTGTTTCCTATACAAAACAAGTATGCAACAAGGACACAATAGAGAATTAGTATATTTTTTTAAGTGTCACAGGCCTATGCCTCCTAATCTAGAAACCACATAATGGATTGACACCCATTGAGATTTGAGGACTCCCAGGCCTGAAATGCAAAACCCTTCCGAAATTACCAAGAACACAGTTATAATTTATGCAAAGTTTAGAGATTGAAATTGAAACTTCTGTCAGTGTCCACTAAACACCAAAATAGGTCAAAGGGATTGATAACTAAAAGTGAGCCAGTAGGACAACAAATAGTTAACTCCTTTGTTTCACACATAGATCCAATTTAAGGCATTGTTCTTATTGATTGGGTGAGGTATTCTAAAGGAATCTTCTCATAGCCATCAAGGAGGTAGCGGGGCTTAAAGAGTGGGGATTTGGGTGACAGTAGAACTCATTCAGACTACTGAAGGAAAAGGTACGAGATTTAGAGATTATAAATGTTTTACTGTCAGAAGAGATTATAATTTTGTTAATAACTTAATATAACCCATGGTGTCTAGAGTGAAGTTATACAAAACACATGATCACTGATTATCCATCTTGCTTTAAAATATAAGATGTTTAAGCGATGTTAGATCTATTCTTCCAAGTGAAAAATCTGTCCCTACCAATGGAAGGAAATTAAAATTCTAGATATCGACTGGAAGATTTAGATTATTGTCAAGCTTAAGCTGATAGATACCTTACGTTAGCTTTTTTAAGTTGTAACAGCATGAACCTTGAGAACATGTCCAAAAGTTTTTATGTGCTATGTTGTCTAGTTACAACTGCTTGCATATGCACCCCTCACCAGTGTCACAAAAAGGCTTCACAATTATGCACATGTAACATAAAACACATTCACAACCTATGACAGGACTCTACAAGTAATGCCTTGTTTGATTGTAGCACCAAATCCAAAAGAGATAAATCTGGTCATGTTCCTTCTTCCTGCATACAGAAACGAAAACCTAAACCTATGTCAAGGAATAAGCATGGTAACGAGGAAAGCCTCTTGAATATTTTTGTGGGTTTGGCTTTCTGAATGATATGGTGTAGCACACTCATATAGTAGTTTCCTCTACAAAACAAGTACGCAACAAGGACACAATAGAGAATTAGTATATTTTTTTCAGTGTCACAGGCCTATGCCTCCTAATCTAGAAACCACATAATGGATTGACACCCATTGAGATTTGAGGACTCCGAGGCCCGAAATGCAAAACCCTTCCGAAATTGCCAAGAACACAGTTATAATTTATGCCAAGTTTAGAGATTGAAATTGAAACTTTTGTCTCAAAAATGAGATGAAATGAAATGTAAGATGAGTACAAGATCAAAAAGAAATTAAATGACATAAACATAGACATAACAAGTAGATTATTCCAAGAAGGAAAACCTGGTAAATTGAAGGAGATCAATGGAGATATATAGCCTCAACAAAGATATACCTTCCACGAGGGAGTATTACCTCCCAAAGTTTCACTTGGTGGAAAATTCCTATCCATAAGGGTGAATACCCCATAGGAAACTTACGCAAGCTACCTATTGTCATCTTAGTAGGCTTGCCTTTCTCACTTTAAGCTAAGGAAGAAGTTCCCAAGGAAGAGTCTGATATTTTCTATTCATAGATTCTGACTTATCAAGGCAGGTTTTGCTAGCAAATCAAGGTGAAAACTATATATATGGAATGCTTTCATTTTCTTTACTGGAGGTTGGGTGAATGGGGGATGCAGAATTGGCTTCAAGGAAGGGCTTGACAATCAAAACTGATGACCCATGGTCTCAGCATGCGGTGTGTGCCACAAAACAACAGACACTTAGCATGTTGTATTTGAAATTTTTATCCAAGATTGATGGCTTATTTTTTGCATTGCAGTTGAAAAATAGTATTTCGTTTTGGTTGGGGGCACTTACTTTATTTGTGTTAATCATTTTACAACATGTCTTTGATCTCCATTAGTTTTTCGTACAACTATGTCATGTGTTTCAGCATGAATGTTGCTTTAAGGAGGCAGTCCAATTTATGAAAACATGTTTGGATTCATGGAATGCTTGTTGTTCATTCATGTGAAGTAGTCTTTTCCCTCTTCTATCACTATTCAGTGATCCATACATTATAGATGGCAGGTAGTTTGCAAAGTGGGTTCGATCATGCACTGACATATTTTAGTGTGCCAGGTATACTCACAATTGGTGGCATCTAGCGTTATGTTACTTGGAAGGCCATGCACATTTGAGTAAAGTGCTCCGTATATATGACTCCCATATCTTGGCTTCTTTGCAAAGAGAGAATGTTGATCCTTCACACCTCATGATTACTATAACCTTTCTCCATTTTTGCTAAATTGGGAGAGTGAACTAGTCTAAGATATTCTTAAGATTACTTAGCATGCAGTGTGTGCCACAAAATAGCAGACACTTAGCATGCTATATTTTAAATTTTTATCCGTGATTGATGGCTTATTTTTTGCATTGCATTTGAAAAATAGTATTTTGTTTTGGTTGGGGGCACCTACTTTATTTGTGTTAATCATTTTACAACATGTATTTGATCTCCATTAGTTTTTCGTACAACTATGTCATGTGTTTTAGCATGAATGTTGCTTTAAGGAGGCAGTCCAATTTATGAAGACATGTTTGGATTCATGGAATGCTTGCTGTTCATTCATGTGAAGTAGTCTTTTCCCTCTTCTATCACTGTTCAGTGATCCATACATTACAGATGGTAGGTAGTTTGCAAAGTGGGATCGATCATGCATTGACATATTTTAGGGTGCCAGGTATACTCACAATTGGTGGCATCTAGCGTTATGTTACTTGGAAGGCCATGCACATTTGAGTAAAGAGCTCCATATATATGACTCCCATATCTTGGCTTCTTTGCAAAGAGAGAATGTTGATCCTTCACACATCATGATTACTATAACCTTTCTCCATTTTTGCTAAATTGGGAGAGTGACCTGGTCTAAGATATTCTTAAGATTACTTGCTCTTGGTTTTGATTTGCAATCGATTGTCTTTTGGGTTCTCGGGTTTACTTGAATGCTCTAGGGTTGCTGCTGAATATTCATGTGCATGGACATTCTGGTATTATTGATGATAGAATGAGAGATCTTTCATATCACCTTCTGGATCAAGTGAGTACTTACAATCATGATATACATATTGGAAATGCATGGTCCAAAAGGATTACGCTGGTGTCTGATAAGTTAATTACCTCACCTTGTCCTATATTATTCTGAATAAATGTGATTTAAAACATTAGATGAGATTATGACTATAACATACATTTACCTATGCAGATTTGACTTCACGATTTATATATTAGACCAAACAATCAAATTGGGATTGACATGTAAATATCAGAAAGAATTATATAGCCATACACGACAGTCACCAAAGAAAGGGGCTTTCTAGAAACATGGGAAAAAATAGATTACAAATGGATGAAAAGACTATTGTTTGAGTGAGAAGTTAAGAATGATTTAAGTGTCGCAACCCAAAAACCTCAAGCAATATTAAATTGACATCATGAAGTAAGAAGAGGTAGCAGAGCACATCTAGAAAAGCATAAATATTTACATAAGAAAGACACGTTATCCAAGATAAGAAACATTGACTCAGACCCAAAATGCAGCTTGCAATGAATTGTGATCAAGGCTGGCATCAAATCACAGTGTTCAAATTGAGATGACCAGGGAAGAAGCTGCAGTCATTGGACAATGTAAAACATGGCTAACAACCATGAATGCAACTTATAAAGTGAATATGATCAGAATACATTTCCACAACATACGTTTATGAACACCCAACTGCCAGAGTGATACTAGTAGATCATGAAAAACATGAAATCTGGAGAAGTAATTGCTCTCAAAAGTTTGTGTTTATGCAATATATTAAAATACAAACACATTTAATAATAAAGGAGACTAGAAGCAACTAATAGTTTGAGTTGGTAGCAGGTAGTTCATGTTTTTTGTTTCTTCTTCTCAGGGGGCTTGAGGGGGGATAAATATGATTTTTGGGGTTTGTGGAAATAATAACATAAACAAGCTATTGTATTTCCCAATGCAGAATCTCGATGCAGATGGAATGTAGGAATGATTGATAAACCCTGGAAGCAGGTATACTCCACAGAAAATATTGGCCTCTGAAGGTTTGTTTTGGTTTGGATACTACACACCTGTAGCATATAATCTCACAGAATCAGCTAACTAGAGATCCCAATTAGGCCATTCATCTTGTAATTCAGTGGCACCTTGTTGTGATTTCATTTCTTAGTATTGCTAAGGCCAATACAAATGTATAACAGGGCCCGACCTAGAATGATAGAAAAGATCCCATATTCATTTTTGTAAAATTGGGGATCGTTTAGCCTCAATGAAGAGTTTATGATGTAAATCTTGCACTTCAATGTCGGAAAGTCCATCAAATCGATGCATCCCTAATCTACAGATCTAAGCTAGAGATGCCTCACAACTACTGTACAACTTCATCATCAAGTTTTGCCCAAATTTATCCGTTTTCTCAGGGTTTTAGCTTTAGTATGGTTTCAGACAAATATATTGACATATATAAGTTGAATCCTGATGCTCCAATTTTCGCCTGCCTAGACGCACGTCAGAGATAATCCCTGCTCGGCTTTGGAGGAAATTCGTGGTCTCGGAAGCACAAGAAATAGCTGTTTTGAAAGGTGACAACAAAGATATTGTTCTGAAACAGGAGGGTTAATTGTTTCTTTGGGTGGTGGTGGTGGCAGATAATGGGGATGAGAGCATTGCTCTCGGAGCTGCTTCTTGCTACAAGCTCTTCCCAAGCATGCTCTCAAGAACGTGGATGACATTCCCCTTTCAATTTCTGGATCGACACTTGGCACATCTCCATTTCCATCCGTGTCATTCTAATACTATCTCCATTCTCATATATATCCACTTTCACATGCCGTCGAAGGTTTTGGTACCCCATCTGGCCTATAAGCTCGGTATTGCTCTAGGTAGAGGTCAGGAATCAATACTACAAGCTTGATTCCTGAGTTTTAACTTCTCTATATGTTAGTTTATATGGTATAGAATAGGATTCTGACCCATCTGTTTTATAGAGCTCATTTTTTGGTTTCTGCCAAGGGACCTGTCAAAAAATTATGTTGACCTTGGTTCTACGATTATATGTTGCGGCATGTTTTTATTGTCTGGTGGGGGAATACTTCAAATTTCCTCAAAAAAATCATTATCATTTCCAACCATGCTCGGACTTTCGAATCAGAATAGGCTCGTGGTGGTGTGTGTATAAGGTTTTTTGCTGTTGTCTGGTCTGCGAGGAAGTGTCTTCATGAGGCAAAAATATTCACAAGGGCTTTCTCTGCTTGTATCAATTATTCAGGCGCAGGAAAATTTTGAATTTTCATTGCCGATGACCGGATGGCTGTCATAAATGATGGTCCACTCTTCCTCTTTCTTTAAGGACATAGTATGCAGCCATTTCCCTCTTACTGATAGTAGTTTAAAAGCTCCCTACTATCTATATGTCAGAAGGTAGCCTCTCATGGTAGGCTCTTAAGCATGACTGTGAGTGGAATCTCTAGCCTCAAACTTCCATGCTTATAAGCCTCCAGATATTCAAGAGGAAATGGTTATGTGAATGATGTATTATGTGTGAGGAAGTATAGCGTTCAAATCTCCGTAATTTACATTTATGTGTTAAAAAGACATACATACACGACTAGAGTTTATAATTATATGGATTGGAATTGATCCTATCTAGGCCACAGGCCACACGAGTATGAGGTCTAGTGTTCATTTCTCTCTAATTTCCTTTTATGTGCCAATCCTATCTATGTCACATGAATATGAGATCCTATATGTATCACATAAGTATGAGATTAACCCGTTACCAATTTTTCTAATTTCTCTAGATAACAAAATAAATTACAAAGTTTATTAAAAAATTATAATATATTTATTTTATTATATTTATAAAATAGAGAACTATGATTCTACGTAACATATACATGGAGAGATCAAAATGCACACATATAACTAACCATGTTAAATTTCATGTGAAGTACACTATTATTAAGGTTCAACCCATAAGTTTTAGGTGTATAGGTCCATCATGTAACATCAAATGATGAGTTGCATGGTCCCATGCTTCGAGGATCACCCATGCCTAAAAGTAATTCCTAATATTGGAACCGTACATAGTACCTCTTGCGTATGCAACCTTGTGTATCTCTAGTCATACATCATTTTCTACTACGGCCACTAATCACCTTTTGAGGGTTGTCCGACCAACATATGTGGCTATCTTCTTAATCCAAGCCTTCCGAGCTCTATGCCTAGAGTAATTTCCACTTTTCTAGGACTATTTCAATGATTGATCATTTCATAAAATTATAATAAGATTCCCACTCATAGTATAGAGAAATAATCAAAAATAAAATTTTTAAAATAGCCTAATTATATATCTTTTTAATGCCTAACTACATTTTTTTTATGGCCAATTCTTTACCATAAGATTAATAATGATAAATGGTTAAAATTAGAGAAAGTTTAGAGTTGTAATGAAGGGGAATTGAATATTGTTATACTCCAGCAAAAACATTTTAAAGATATAATATTTATTAATAAAAGGTATAAGAAAAGTAATGTTTTATTAAAAAAATAGTTTTAAAATGAAAAATTATTATAAATAAATATTTGTTATATTTTATTATTTATGGGTCGTGTATAAAAGTGGGTTAAAGTTAGTTTTTTTTTAAAGTAATTTTTTTAATGTTTTAGATTTTGAGGGTTTGGTTTTGTAAGGTGGTCAAGGTTTGAAATTTGTGGTAGTTGAGAGGAGAAACCATAAAAAATATCAATCTTGTTAAGGGTTGGTATGATCTAGATCAGGGGCAGTACTTAAGTGCTTTTGATGGTTTATATACCCATGGGTCACAATTTCTTAGACCAAAAACTAATCCCTTAAGTAATATACATGCTAAGAACCCCACACACACATATAATATTGTGTGTGTGTGTGTTAACATGTCCATTACTTAAGGGATTAAAGTATGGTCTAAGAAATTGCAACCCATGGTTCTTTAAACTGTAAAAATCACTAAGGTATTGCACGTGATCTCGGCCATACCAATCCTTAAAATGGTTGGTTTTTTATGGTCTATGGTTTGACCTAGAGGGGTTTTGAATCTTGAATCTCATAGTTTACATAATACTTCATAACATGACCACTGCTAATTGAATTGCCCCCACAAGCATGTTTTATTAGGATATAAGAGTTTATTTTATTATATATATATATATATAATTTTTTTTTATTATTATTTTTTTTAATGGGTGAAAAAATAAGACAGACAACATAGTCACCAAATGAAATTTGGGGTAGCTATGTAATTTTTACTATATTTACTTAGATTTAAATAATCTCTTGAATGAGAATTAGAATCATGATTGAGAATTTGCTTATGTTTACATGGAGTTAAGAAAGTCTTGAATGTGAATTAAATTTCTTATACTACAATTTTCGTCTAACCATGATTCAAATTTCCGGGAAAAAAAAAATTGTTAACTAAAAAGTAAGACTCTTTATCTAAATTATTGATAAGAATCATCTAAGCCCTCAAATTAAAATCTTCTGAACTATTTTGAGCCTACAAAGGGATCAAATTTCTAATGTGCATGCTTTTCGTTTAGATCCATCTTAACTCTAGATTTACTGAGCATAGAGGGGGATTTAATTTCTTGATGATAATGTTAGAGTTTGTTCTATTTGCAGAGTTTGGGAAATCTTACAAAGACCTGGGATTTCACACGAGTGAGAGAGACAATTTACTTGATGTGGTTTATAAACATGTATATGCATCTCCTTGATGGGGAGGAGTAAGTGGAGGGATATGGATATGAGTATGAGATTGTTTTGTGTGAGAAATCCATCACAACTTGCTAGATTTCTCACTCTACAATGTTTCTATGTGCTTGAGTTTGCGCTAAAAGGAAATCTAACACATGTTAGGTTTTCTTTTACATTACAATGTTGTTAATCTAGCACACATTAGACTTATTTAGTCCTAAAATTTTGTTATGTTCTTGTGTTTGTGCTAGAAGGAAATATAGCATGTGTTAGATTTCTTTCAAATTTAGATGTGCTTGTGTTTGTGTTGGAAGAAAATTTAACACAAGCTAGATTTCTTATACTCTACAATGTTGTTGTTGGCAACGTGCATGTACTTGTGGTAGACATAAATCTAGCACTTGCTAGATTTCTCAATTTATAATGTTTCTATGTGCTCAAGTTTGCGCTAAAAAGAAATCTAACACATGTTCGATTTTATTTTACATTGCAATGTTGTTAATTTAGCACACATTAGACTTATTTAGTCCTACAATGTTGTTATGTTCTTGTGTTTTTGCTTGAAGGTAATATAACATGTGTTAGATTTCGTTCAAATTAAAATGTGCTTATTTGTGTTGGAAGAAAATTTAATACAGTTTATAATTATTATACTCTACAATGTTGTTGTTGGAAACTTGCTTGTATTTGTGGTACACATAAATCTAACACATGTTAGATTCTCTTTTACATTGCAATGTTGTTAATCTAGCACACATTAGACTTATTTAGTCTGACAATGTTGTTATATACTTGTGTTTGTGATAGAAGGAAATATAGCACGTGTTAGATTTCTTTGAAATTTAAATGTGCTTGTGTTTGTGTTGGAAACAAATTTAACACACGCTAGATTTCTTATACTCTACAATGTTGTTGTTGGCAACGTGCTTGTATTTGTGGTAGACATAAATCTAGCACTTGCTAGATTTCTCACTCTACAATGTTTCTATGTGCTTGAGTTTGCTTTAGAAGGAAATCTAACACATGTTAGATTTTCTTTTACATTGCAATATTTTTAATCTAGCACATGCTAGACTTATTTAGTCCTACAATGTTGTTATGTATTTGTGTTTGGGCTAGAAGGAAATATAGCATGTGTTAGATTTATTTCAAATTTAAATGTGCTTGTGTTTGTGTTGGAAGAAAAATTAACACAAGCTAGACTTCTTATACTCTACAATGTTGTTGTTGGCAACGTTCTTGTATTTGTGGTAGACATAAATCTAGCACTTGCTAGATTTCTCAATTTACAATGTTGCTATGTGCTTGAGTTTGTGCCAAAAGGAAATGCAACACATGTTAGATTTTCTTTTACATTTCAATGTTGTTAATCTAGCACAAATTAGACCTATTTAGTCCTAAAATGTTTTTATGTTCTTGTGTTTGTGCTAGAAGGAAATATGACATGTGTTAGATTTTTTTCAAATTTAAATGTTCTTGTGTTTTTGTTGGAAGAAAATTTAACACAAGCCAGATTTCTTATACTCTACAATGTTGTTGTTGGAAACGTACTTGTATTTGTGGTAGACATAAAGCTAGCACTCGCTATATTTCTCAATCTACAATGTTTCTATGTCCTTGAGTTTGCGCTAAAAGGAAATCTAACACATGTTAGATTTTCTTTTACATTGCAACGTTGTTAATCTAGCAGACATTAGACTTATTCAGTACTACAATAATGTTATGTTCTTGGGTTTGTGCTCGAAATATAACATGTGTTAGATTTGTTTCAAATTTAAATTTGCTTGTGTTTGTGTTGAATAAAATTTAACACAAGCCACATTTCTTATACTCTACAATGTTGTTGTTGGCAACGTGGTTGTATTTGTGGTAGAGATAAAATTTAGCACTTGCTAGATTTGTCACTCTACAATGTTTCTATGTGGTTCAATTTGTGCTAAAAATAAATCTAACACATGTTAGATTTTCTTTTACATTGCAATGTTGTTAATCTAGTACACATTAGACTTATTTAGTCCTACAATGTTGTTATGATCTTTTGTTTGTGCTAGAAGGAAATATACCATGTGTTAGACTTCTTTTCAATTTAAATGTGCTTGTGTTGGTGTTGGCAATGTGTTTGTATTTGTGGTAGACATAAATCTAGCACTTGCTAGATTTCTCAATCTACAATGTTTCTATGTGCTTGAGTTTGCGCTAAAAGGAAATCTAACACATGTTAGATTTTCTTTACCATTGAAATGTTGTTAATCTAGCACACATTAGACTTATTTAGTCCTAAAATGTTGTTATGTTCTTGTGTTTGTGCTAGAAGGAAATATAACATGTTTTAGATTTCTTTCAAATTTAAATGTGCTTGTGTTTGTGTTGGAAGAAAATTTAACGCAAGCTAGATTTCTTATACTCTACAATGTTGTTTTTGGCAACATGCTTGCATTTGTGGTAGACATAAATCTAGCACTTGCTAGATTTCTCACTCTTCAATGTTTCTATGTGCTCATGTTTGTGCTAAAAGGAAATCTAACACATGTTAGATTTTGTTTTACATTGCAATGTTGTTAATCTAGCACACATTAGACTTATTTAGTCCTACAATGTTGTTATGTTCTTGTGTTTGTGCTCGAAGGAAATATAACATGTGTTAGATTTCTTTGAAATTCAAATATGCTTGTCTTTGTGTTGGAAGAGAATTTAACACAACCTAGAATTCTTATACTCTACAATGTTTACGTTGGCAATGTGGTTATATTTGTGGTAGAAATAAATCTAGCACTTGATAGATTTCTCACTCTACAATGTTTCTATGTGATTGATTTTGTAGTAAAAGGAAATCTAACACATGTTAGATTTTCTTTTACATTGCAATGTTGTTAATCTAGCACACATTAGACTTATTTAGTCCTACAATGTTGTTAAGTTCTTGTGTGTGCTAGAAGGAAATATAACATCTGTTAGATTTCTTTCAAATTTAAATGTGCTTGTGTTTGTCTTGGAAGAAAATTTAACACAAGCTAGATTTTTTATACTCTACAATGTTGTCGTTGGCAATGTACTTGTATTTGTGGTAGACATAAATCTAGCACTTACTAGATTTCTCACTCTACAATGTTTCTATGTGCTTGAGTTTGCGCTAAAAGGAAAGCTAACACATGTTACATTTTATTTTACATTGCAATGCTGTTAATATAGCACACATTAGACTTATTTAGTCCTACAATGTTGTTATGTTCTTGTGTTTATGCTTGAAGGAATAACATGTGTTAGATTTCTTTCAAATTAAAATGTGCTTGTGTTTGTGTTGGAAGAAAATTTAACACAATCTAGAATTCTTATACTCTACAATGTTGTTGTTAGAAACATACTTGTATTTATCGTAGACATAGATCTAGCACTTGCTAGATTTCTCATTCTACAATGTTTCTAGGAGCTTGAGTTTGCACTAAGAGGAAATCTAACACATGTTCTACATTTGATTAGCTATTATTGTGAGTTCTACACTTGTTATTGCTCTTGTTCATTTTGTTACACATATAATGATGCGAGTAGTTATAGTATTTATAAATTCGTATTTTCTTCAATAAATCGAGACTCTGATAATAATATTTTACTTTATTTTCGGAAACCATGGACTATGAAGCTAGTGAGAATTCAAAGGAAGCATCCAAGGAAAAAGGAAGTTCAAGAAACACGACACCAAATTCTTTAAATGGTATGAAAATTTTAAATTAGTTTATACTTTGTTACAATTGTTAGACATTATGTTAATAGCTAGTTGTTGATTAATAAAAACCATGGAAATAGCCTTAGGAGTGGTGTTTTAATGAGGACAACCCATACCAACATGGGTAATTTTTTCTTTTCTTTCCCGAGCAATTTTAGCTAGGTGATAACTATTGGCATCATATAGTAAACTTGCATAACATATGTACTTATTTATTATTGTGCATGTAAATGGAAATCATGTATTATAAGGTTGTTTAATAATATTTGGTATTTCATTTCTTCCATATTTTTTTCTTCTAGAAACTGTGGAAACTGGTGTGCATGAAATTCGAAGTAAAGTAGTGTAGAGAAAAAGAAAAACAAGTGATAGACAAACGATGCCTCCTTCAACTGGTATGGTGGTTTTATATTTTTTGTACTTTTTTAGAAATGGTTGGATTAGGTGGTTTCTTTTCCTAGCAATTTTACCCAGGTGATAAATTTTGGTGTCATATAGTAAACTTGCATTAAAATATGTACATATTTATTATTGTGCATGTAAATGGAAATCGTGTATTATAAAGTTGTTTAATAATATTTGGTATTTTATGTATTCCATAAGTTTTTTTTTAGAAACTGTGGAATCTGGTGTACCTGAAATTCGAAGTAAAGTAGTGAAGAAGAAATAAAAAATAAGTGATATACAAACGATGCCTCCTTCAACTCGTATGTGGTTTTATATTTTATGTACACTCTCTTAGAAATGGTTAGATTATGTGATTTTTCAATATTTAAAAGAACATTATGTGACAATATTTGAAATTATATTTTCATTTTGATTCATGCAAATATTTTTTTGTTGTTATTTGCAGAATTGGTCAGCCCTAAAGCAAATGAAATGTTAGAACTATCACTTAAGAAAAAGAAAAGTTATTCAACTCAAATGGCAGTATCAATAACACCTTCTACTTCTACTTTTGAAATGATTAAAAAATACAATACATCTAATAAATATGAGTTTGTGCAAGACTGGTACATCCAAATAGAAGCTCCCCTGAATATGTTTCCTGATATGTATCTATTTGGATCAATAGATGGAAAAGAACCAGAGATATTAGGAATAATAATTAATTGCTATGCTTGAAATGAAAATGACATTGACTTTCAAGTGGAAATGATTAAAGAAAATGAGGTAAAATTAATTTCATGTCAAGTGGAGTATACAAATTTTCGACCAGATTTGGTTGAAGCTTCAAGTACCGATTCAACAAATACGATAAAGAATTCAATGTTCAAGTTGGATAACTATGAGAGCTTATCTAAATCTGGACTAAATAGTTGCGCAGATCTTTTAAAACGCATTGCCACCGTTCTGAGATATCGCTATGTAAGAAGTAAAAAAACATCATCTGTACTTCTTCATTTACAACAAAAAGGTAAATTTCTTGATAAAATATCAGATGATAAACTTGATTCTCAATCACTTGCTTTGAGAAGAGTATATTTATTTGATTTGGAGGAGAACATAACAGAAAGTGATTTCAAGCCTACTACAGAATTTCAAAAAACTAGGAAAGTTTAATATGAGACAACAAACCTTGCAAATCAATGTGATGATATTCATGAAGCCTTCAAGCATTGCTATCTATTTTCAAACTCCTTTAGTAGAAAAGTGGCTATTGAAAGATGTATAGAAGCCCCTAAAGTGTTCAAATTTAAATCACGAGATGATTTAAATGTTCAAGTATTAGTGAAATCATTCCTAGAAAAATTTCAAACCTCATTACCTGATGCTCTTCTGATTCCATTTGACATCAATGAGTCTGATCCACTGGTAAACTCTATCAAAATTATAAATGAGACAGATCTAAATTCCAAGAATATCAATTTTTGGATAGTTGATGGTCAACACACCATTCAAGCAGCGAAAGAAATTTTAACAAATCCTAAATATAATGTATCTACAGAAGCGAAAAAAAAATATAAAAAACTTAATGCTCGATTCTTGCATCCATCAGTTGAACCCACTGAGGTGATCCGCATTTGTTGTCAATTAAAGTCTGCAAATAAGGTGTTCTTCAAAACACCATTTATTGATTGTGTACGCTCGGAAAGGCATTTCTTAATTGCTAATGACAAATTAAAGAAAAGGAGGATTGGATGTTCTAAGACGGCTGAAGACAAGGTATCTAATTTTAATTATTTTTACATTTAACATTTTATTATTGTATCTATTTTTATTGTAGATAAATGACTAAAGTTGATAATATAAGTCATATTTTTTCATATTTATAATGAATTCTCATTAGTTTGTAACACCTTATTTAGTTTCATTTTTACATTGAATTCTTATTAGTTTATATTTCTTATTTTATCAGGTTGATGATGAAATGTTGTGCTCATTCTTCGACTGTCCAATTACAAATTTTTCTGATAAAAAAATTCTCCTATATCTTGACGAACCTATTTGGGATAAATGGTACATTGTTTTTAACGGTTACAAACTAGGCACATTAAAGTGTTCTCCAAGCCAACCTGATTTTGAGAACTAAAAGAGA
Organism: Pinus tabuliformis; assembly: GCA_031772625.1. Lineage (NCBI taxonomy): Eukaryota > Viridiplantae > Streptophyta > Pinopsida > Pinales > Pinaceae > Pinus > Pinus tabuliformis. The sequence goes on along the minus strand of CM062816.1, from coordinate 236,997,960 downwards.
AATAGTCTACATAGTTTGACAGCAGCTACTCTTCGGCCCCTTCAGGGATTAACCGTGGAAGAAATTGCTTCAATAGTAGATAAGCTATTCGATAGAACCATTTGGTTTTATATTCCACATAATCATCCATCAAATGCCACAAAGTTAAAAGATTACTGTTCTAAATTGAAAACCAACAGAACAATATTGGATGCAATGGTTACATATTGTCAAATTCATGATCAGAACTTGAATGAGATGACTCTTACCACATTCAACATTCTTGAGCATTATGAAATTAATGATATCATATTTACCAATTTTTGCAACATGGTGGAGGGGTCTACTTATGTCAAAGGAACACGTAATACAAAGATAGAGTCCCTTTCTCAGCAAGCATGTGGAGTCCTTGACAGAATAATAAATGGATCGACAAGTGTTCAACAGGTTGACAACAATTTTGAATTTGGTTGTCATTTTGGGGGCCCTGATCTTTTGTCAACACTTTTGCACTCTTTTCCATTTCAGTTGCAACCAATTTTACATACTGACCTTATTGTTTTGGATGCACTAGCTTTGAAAAAAGAACAATTCCACAAGGGATATTATATTGAATTTTTTCGATTTCTTATCGAAAAAAATGAGTTGAATGACTTTACTATAGTTCTCTTAGTAGAACTTTGGTTTTGTAATGATGTAAGCTAGTCTTCGGAAATTTCCATAAATAAATCCAAGTTCAACTATAAAATGACTAGTGGCATTTATGAATATAAGTCCCAAAACAATTATAGTTATGATATAGTTCTTACTATACATTTCTATACTTCAGAATTAAAAATTTTGGAGGCTATCAAATACTCTCACACATTTGAAGACACATTCTATGAAAATGAGAGAGATTATGATTTCTGGATGGATTTATTGGAAAAACACCAACATTGTAGTGATGCAAAAGTGGTCATTTCTCTTTATGCGGGGACAAATTTAATCAAGGCTTGTTGTACATATGGAAGAAGAATTTCATGTGTTGTGCAAACAGAGACACAAAGGACAATCATGTTAAATAATTACAAATCTTTTCAACTATCAAATCTAGGATCCATTAACTTCTTTGAAAATTCAGGTACTACAATTCATTCTTTTTTCTTATAATACTTTGGATAATATTTTGTTCATATTTCTTAATTGTCAAAGTGTTTACTAAAATAATTAATGATGGAGATTCTAAAACAAAGAATGATGAAAGTGGGAAGCAAAGAAATAATCAATGTAGTGCTCATGATGTTGAAAAAAGTATAGAGATGGAAATAGGAGGAGAAGGAGGAGAGGAAGAAGTTATCATACCAGGTACATAATTTTATTGGATTTTGCTCTTGATAATTTTTCAATTTATTTAATTTCCTTATTCATAACTGTTGTGGGGAGAAGTATCCGATGCGGATGACCCTATCCCTACTCTAAAGGTGACAGTCTTTAGCAACAACTGAAAGTAAAGTTTTGATGATTTCCTTTATGAAAGTACAGAGAGAATGAAGAAATATTAACCAACCCGGTGTCTTTCGCTTAGTCGATCCTTGTCCTCTCTCTTTGTCTCTTGTTCCCAACTCCTTGCTCTCTTTGCCGGTCCAGCTACACACAGATCCTGCACAAAACAAGAGAGCAAACTACAAGATACAAGTACTCATAACTGATACATGGATTAGAGTGAATCAAATATACACGTAAATACAATACATCAATGCAATACAAGTATATAGGAGAACATGCAAAACTTTATTCATAGAAGTAACAGGGTTCTGAGAAGGTTACAACCAATGATGGCTCCAATCCAGCAGCACCTCCCCAGCAGCAAGAACTCTCCTCTTCACCTCTAGTAAAACAATCACCCAATAGCTCTAACTGTAAACCAACAGCACCTCCTTGCTTTACACAAAATTCCAGCCTCCTTAGACCTCATAGAAGAGCTCTATATATAGGAGAGAAGAAGAAAGGATGAGTCAGCTTGAGACTGACATGAAGCTGCCTTGTGTCCTCTCCCTCTTCAGTTAAACTTCAGTCCTTGAGTCCACTTGGAGATCCTTGCTTACACATGGTGATCAAGTACCTCTTACTCATCACAGGGCGAATCTCATGAACCAAGTGTCAGTTTGGAAGCTTCCTGGGCAGTTGACACCTTGCAGGATGACTGTGCCACTTGGCCAATCTCGCCCAGCGCAGGTAGCCTTCATTAATCTTGACTTCCAGCGCAGGTACAAGGAGGGACAGTTGCATTCCAGCGCAGAAGCTCAGTGGAGCAGCTGACATGATCCAAAATAAGCCTGTTTTGAAGTGTTTTCAGGTGGAGAACTGATTGGAAGTGTTGTTGTTTGATGACCTTGTTCTTTTAGGGGTAAGAACAACATGTTTAGGGACTGAGGATCCCTGTGATTATTGACATTTCATGCTCCATGATGCGAGGCACAAAAATGTCTATAACAGTTGCCCCCTAAAGTATGAGGCCGTTTATCGGGTGAAATGCTTTATCTAGAGGGTCCGAAGTTCATTCCAGTGCTGAGGAGGCGCCCTGTAATACAATACAATACAATACATTATTTTTCATTCTATTTTCATGATCTAGCTGAGGCGGGCATTCCCATGCTCAGCTTTTATAAATACATTTTGGTACATATGACAGACGATCGTCTGAAGGTAGACTGATAATTTTCTGCTGAAATTATCATCCTTTGAATAGGATGATCATCTGTTGCAATGATGTACATGACAAATGCTTTTATATTTCCTGAATATATATCGCAGCCCGGATGGATGAAACTAGATCCGGGGTCTTCAAACTCGTTCGATCTTCACTCTAAGTACAAGTCGATCCATGTGAGAATTGCGCTGAAGTCGAACATGGAAAGACATCGCTTGATTACCGGTCAATAATGAAAACCGTTAACAAGCGCGAGAGGAATCACCAATAATGACGATGACCCTCAAGGTACTGCAGTACAATTCACGTGGCGTGAATAAAGGACTTGGCGTCGAACGCCACGCAAAATCCTCTGGTCGAAGGTCATTGATGTATACCTGTCGCCGGAAGTGAGAAACTTGCCATTGAGGCATGCAAGCTTCAAAGTACTGATGGGGGTGTTCCTAGATCAACTTCTTGGATAATGAGCTGAAGTCGACAGGAAGTGATCCGTCAAAGGAGGGCCTTAATGAATCCCACAGCAATGACACGGAACAGAGCTAATGACTTTAGTGGAGGTGCAAACAAACTGTGACATATGATTCAGGGTGACGATCATGAATGGATGAAGGATAATGCATGGCAGTGGATGGGACACGGTTGACACTTTCAGAATGACCCCTCTTGAACATATAACGACACTGATGCGATGGATCGGTAGCATTACCCCAAATGTGGATGGTTTGGCGAGGACCATGGCGATGAGACCGGTGAATGAAACAACCCAACCCGATGTGGTACGGAGGAAAAGTGTCATGTTCAAGAGTGACTTGCTACCATTAAACTTTGATGTTCTCCCAATTTTTCCCCAGTCATTTCTGACCAGTACCTCTTTATTTTTGTCAAGCTTGAGGAGGATAACATATGCTTGTTCTATAACCTACCCTTCGGGCAAGCCCATCGCTATGATTTAACAAGCCTAGCGATAGGGAAACTCGTTCTCGTCTAAAGACAAGTTTGTCGCTATTTAATCATTTTAACGAGTCTAACGACAAGGAAAACTCGGTCCTTTTCATTTTTAGAGAGTCTGAAAAGATACAGAAAGTCAACTCCATGATTCCTTTTTCGTCATCTAATCCCTTAAGTCCGAAAAAGTATAAAACAATACAGAAGGGATGGCTGTTCGGTACTTTTACGAGCTGAACAAGACAAGCGCTCGATCTTTTTGTGCAATAATCCCTCAGGTCCAAAAAGATTAAAATCTAGAGGAGGGATAGCGTTCCGGTCGTTTAACGAGTTGGAAGGCCAAAACTCGGCAAACTTTTCATATTTTACGAGTCAGTGAAAAGAGCTCAAAGAAGACTCGTCTTTTGAGGAACGAGTGATAAACAGGGATAGCTACAGATTCCAGGTACAAATTGGAATTTTCCAATCACGGTAGTGTCACAAGGATGGCTAGGTGAAATCACTCTTTGCAGCTGTTCCTCAAAATGGGTAAACACACATATGGGGGTGAACGACCGGCCAAATGAAATGGAGGTGATGGATGAGAACACGACCAAGGCTTTTAAGGCTGATAAATTTACGATCGCAATGGTTATTTACCAAGATAGGTTCATTTTTTAATGAGCTTGAACTCTGGCGGAAAAACTTTGCTCATACTTTTCTATTTTTTAACGAGCATAAATTCTGTGGTAAAACTGCTCGATTCATGGTCAAATTTAATTTTTTACTTTTACTAGCTTTTCTCTTTTCAAATGTAGTACTTCATCTTCAATTGCTGCAACAAATTTTGTTAGAAATGGACAATATTTGCATGAAAACGAGATTATAACCCTAATATTTAACTTTAAACTGTGTAAAAGTCATAAAAAGGGTTTTTACCTCTCATTTACCATTTCATTTTCATTTTGCTTGTTGGAGCTCTGGAGGTGCCTCTTTTTCCTTGATTTTCACCAGCTGATTCCGGGAGATTCTGTGGACGATTTTCGGCGGCGTTTGGACCAGGTAGGAGCTAAACCTTAGCCCTTCACTTTCATGGTTTCCTTTTTCAGTTTCATGCATGTTTTTCAGGGTTTCTGAGCCCCAGGGGTTTCATCAGGGCGCCCTGGCATCAGCGTAGGTTCCCCTTTCGAAAATTGCGCTGTATTTCAGGCAGCCTTAAGGCAGACTGCCTTACAGCACAAGGGGAAGCCTCTCTGCCTGCGCTGGGCCTAGAAAAGCTGACCTTGCATGTGTTTTTTGATGATTTTTCGCCAGATTTTCATCAAAATCAGGAACTTACTCCTTCTCTTGTTTGCTTGCAGGGAACTTTGAACAAAATGTCCCTTACATGGCGAGAACGAGAACATGAAGCAGAGGACATGGTTGCACTCCATGACCCAGTCACGGTGAACGTGCTTCGGAACTGTGGCCTGCTGAAGTTCTTCCGTATCTCTAGCATGAGAGCACAGATTTCTTTACTGCAGTATATGCTTGATGCTTGGGATCCTGTTAACCAAGTATTCCAGATTAGGGGGAAGTCTTTCCCCTTGACCATAGAGGACATGTACTTCTTGACTGGGCTGTCAAGGCGGGGTGCCCCCATTTCTTTGTCAGGTACGGTCCGAGGGACTAATTCCACCAGGGACTACATTCGTCAATATTGCCGGGAAGGTTCACAGCCGAGCAAAGACGACAAGATCAATATCCGTGACATCACTGACAGGTCTCTCAGGTCCATTCTGTTTACCATTGGTAGGATGGCCGGTAGCGCAGCTTTACATGTTGCCAACAGATCTTATATGCAGCACGCCTTGGAGTGTCTCCAACCGAAAGTGTTTAACTGGTGTGATGCAGTACTTGTTCAGATGAAAAGTCAATTGACCAAGGTAAAGGACGGGGGGCTGAAGAACTTTGGATTTGGTTCTATTCTGACTGCCTTTATCTTGGAGAAAATCCCATTGATGCAACCTCAGTACATCTTGCTCGATTTACCTTCTCCGACCGAGCCACGCATGCAGAGGTGGGTTGACCATATGTCCCGGCATGCTGGTCAACCTCATATCACTTTCACTGAGTCCTTCTTTAGGTGGTTTGAGCGTCAGGAGATGGCATTTTCTGAGTATCCATATGTGGGTATGGACTACCGAGGTGATCCGGACTTGGTTCTCCCGGATGGCGAGCAATGGGGCGCTATTGGTAAAATCTCTGACCATATCACTGTTTATTGTTTTTATTCATGATGTTACTGTTCAAACTGATCAAACTCTTGGGTGCATGCAGATGTTGGTCCTGTTCGTCCAGTAGCTCGTCCACGATTGCCAGTTGCTGCCCCAGCAGCAGAGCCTGCTAGGAGAGTTGTTATTCGCGACCTTGGTGATACTGAGATACTTGCAGCTGTGCAGGAGTAGGTTGAGAGCCTTACTCGTGGTCTTCCGGATGTACAGATTGACGAGTTACCTTTACAGTTGCAGCGGCACACTATTGGCGTGCCTAGACGATGGACTCGTCTCTTGCGCATGATCGCACAGACCGTGACGTACTTTCATGAGCACCACTAGGCTAGGGTGCCCCCTAGCATCTTTTTGAGTTCTAGGTCATATGACCAATTTTGTTTTGATTACAGCACATTATGTACAAACTATAAACAGCTTTATATATTTTGATTTTCGGAGTTTATTTCAGTTTATTTGTGATCCACTTACATATCACCGATGCATCTCTTTTTATATATGTTGTAAATGTCTATCTAATACATAGTTTGCTAATGAATCTGTTAATGTGTTCAAGTTTCTGGAAATATGTTGGTATTGAATTGAATCAAACTCTCTTTCCAAAATCTTAACTCTTAGAAACATTCGATAAATAGCTGGATTGCGGACTGAATATATACCAGTGAGTTGTAGTATCACAAGTTGTGAGTCTAGCCTGACAATTAGTCGGCGTATACCATGAGCGATGGTATCAGAGAGGAGTTCAATCAACGCACTATACTCAGCGATATTGTTCGTTGATCGTCCAATACACACACCTCTGAAACTTACTAACTCGCCGCTTGGATCAAAAATGGCCCAGGCTGCGGAGGACAAATTCCGCGTACTACGACTCGCTCCGTCGGCATATCCCACATATGTATCAGAATAATTCGACATCTGCAACAAACGAGAAAGGTGGATTACTTAACCGAAACAAACATTTTAGCGAAAACAAAATACAACAAAAGCACTCAGGTTACTATTTAGGCATAGTAACGCTTGAGGTACAACCCGTTACGGGGTTGCGCCAGTGGCATTCCGTCATAATCCATTAACTCGTAGGCTCCTTTTGCTAACACCCTTTTAACAATATAGGGACCCATCCATAAGGACTGAAATTTTCCTGCTCCTAATTTATCGGATTCTTGGTCGTAAAGCAAAACCAAGTCACCCTCAGAGAAGTTGCGAGGTTTGACATTTTTGTCGAACTGTGCTTTGACTCGTTTCTTATGGGCCTCGTTCGCCAAAGCGGCGTCACGACGGTTTTCATCCAACTGGATCAATTCCAGGAAACGAGCCTCTTCTTCTGAAGTTCCGGGGAGGAGGTCAATTGCGAGTTTAAGAGACGAAATTTCGCACTGGATCGGTAAGACTGCCTCCAGGCCATACACCAATTGGAATGGTGTGAACCCAGTGGCGTTCTTTACCGAGGTTCGGTAAGCCCATAATGCTGAGTACAGGATTAGATGCCATCTTCTTTTGTGAACCCCGATCATCCTTTGCAACATTCGCTTCAGGACCTTGTTGATTGCCTCAACTTGTCCGTTGGCTTGTGGATAATACGGGGTAGAGCTGTCATGCAATAGCCCTAGTTTGGCAGCTAATTCAACCATCATGTGATTGCGAAAATGAGATCCATGATCTGTCACTATAGCTTGCGGAACGCCGAACCTGGCGACTACATGATTGAAAAAGAAAAGGGCAGCTGTTTCACCAGTGTTATCCAATGTAGGCATCGCCTCGGCCCATTTGGTAAAATAGTCAACAGCGACTATAATATACCCATGCCCCCCGGTCGAGGTGGGGTTACATTGCATGAAATCGATGCCCCACTTGGCGAAGGGCCCAACAGCAACTATCGGTTGTAAGGGTGCGGGTGGTCTTCTGGTTTTGCTATCAAAGATCTGACATGCATGGCAACTTCTGACAGCTATTATGCAATCTTTAAACATAGTTGGCCAGAAATATCCTGCTCGTAAGATCCTTTGTGCTGTTGCATATCCAGATTGATGCCCCCCGCACGTGCCTGAATGACAATCATTCAGGGCTTTTTCGGCCTCCTCATGGGTAAGGCACCTCCTCAGAACCGTATCGACACCACGACGGTAAAGTGTATCACCGACGATCATGTAGTCTTTAGATTGGTATCGTATACGTTTCCGTTCCGAGTGTGAGGTATTAGGCCTAAATTTTTGGGTTTCGAGATAAACAATGATGTCTCCATACCACTCATCGCTTACCGATATCAGAAACAAATTTTCATCCACGATTGACTCTTCTGATGTTTCATCGTTGGACGACGATGGGAGATCGCATAATAATTCCGCGAAAACTAGAGCTTTCTTCGATTTGGATTTTACAAAATCTAAATCAAACTCTTGAAGGATGGCTATCCATTTTGAATATTTGCCCCCAAGCAACTGTCGCGACAATATATATGTCATGGGATTGCAATCTGACAGAATGGTAGTTTTCCTAAAGAGGACATAATGTCGAAACCTTTGAATCGCTTGAACAGCAGCAAGCGCTAGTTTTTCAACATAGGAATATTTACTTTCTGTGTCATTTAAGTTTTTACTTAAATAATAAATAGGATGTTCAATTCCATCGACTTCTTGCACTAAGACCATCGCAATGGTCGTATCTGCTGCAGCTAGATACAGGTTAAAATCTCTTTGATAGTCTGGGGCGTACATTAATGATGCTCTTACTAGAGAATCTCTCAGAGCGTCAAAGGAAGCTTGCGCAACCTGGTCCCAGACAAAAGGTACATCCTTTTTCAAAAGACGAGTATAACCTTTGGCAAGTTTTGCGTAATTTGGAATGAACCTCCTCAGAAAGTTTGCTTTCCCTTGGAGTTTTTGAATGTGAAGCAAATTTGAAGGTGGAGGCAAATTAATGATTGCCTGAACCTTACAGGGGTCGAGACGAATCCCATCCTTAGAGACAACAAAGCCAAGTAAACGACCAGAACCGACGCAAAACACACACTTGTGCGGATTGAGTCTTATCTTGTAATGTTGGCAACGTAGAAATATTGCTCTCAAATGCTGCGGATGATCAGTTCGCTTCCGCGAATGAGCCGGAAGATTGTCGAGGTAAGGTTGAACAATGTTCTTGATGTCATGGAAGGCATAATTCATTGCCCTCTGAAACGTCGCCCCTGCGTTCTTTAAACCAAAGGGTAATTTTCGATAAGCGAATGTGCCCCACAGACAAATAAATGCAGTCTTAGACTGGTCCTGTGGGCGGATATTTATTTGATTATACCCGGAAAATCCATCCATAAAGGAAAAGATTTCACATCCGGCGCATTCATCAATTATCTGGTCGATGAAGGGTGTAGGGTAGTTGTCCTTCGGACAAGCTTGGTTTACATCCCTATAGTCGACGCACACTCTTATCGTCCCTTGTTTTTTCATAACAGGGACAATATTCGATACCCAATCGGTTAGAGGAACCGGGTAGATGAATCCAGCATGGAGAAGTTTTTCAACTTCTGCCTTAATGGCAGCGGCTTTCTTCGGATGTACCTGTCGAAGCCGTTGTCTTACTGGTTTGACATCAGGATACATTTTAATCTCATGTTCAACTATGCTCGAGTCAATGCCTGGCATTTCATCATATGACCATGCAAAGACATCTCTAAATTCGCGAAAGAGAGCACTATATATTTCCAGTTCTGAAGGGGAACAACTTTTGCCGACATGAATATTCTCAACAACATCAGATTTTGTCGAGATGTTTATGGCTATGGTTTCTTCAATATTGGATAGGTTTCTCTCTGAATCCACCGTGTTTACAGTATTTGTTAGGAATTCAAACACTGAAGGGTGATATAGGTCGTGATGAGTTTCTTCTTCACATTCTGGAAGAAGGGAACGATGGTGGTGACCATTCCATGGTGCCCCCTCAATCATCATTGATTGTAAAATTCCTTCGTCAGTCCCATGAACTTTTGACCATGGATCTAATGGGGTACCATATTCTTCAGACCTATCTACCCAAACGCTTGACGAGCGTTCATTTGGGCTCGCCTCCCATGCCTGAAACATTGATTGCTACAATATTTCAATAGGGCTAGGTGGCAATACCACTTGATGATCCATGACGACTTTGTCTTCTGCGACCTTTGACGAAGATACCATGTTGCATGTTGCTACAAACGGGATATTCCCTTCATGGAAAGGAGGTGGCAACGCGAAAGTTCCCATCATTGTGGGATCTTTTAGCAAGCCTACTCCTATATCTTTTATTGAATGGTCGCTCCCATGGATCAGGGGAATGCTTCCAGTAACTTGTGAACCATTAGGGAGGAAATTCTGTTGGTCGACGATCGTAATCCCTCCTTCAAACGGGAATGCGATCTTCCTAAAATATGTCGACACTACAGCTGCCATGGCATATATCCATGGTCTTCCCAGTAGGATGTTATAGTCAAGATTGCCATCAATGACTTCAACATCAATCTCTACTGTTTTTCCTCCTAGTTCAACCTTAAAGTTATTTAGGATACCGTACGGAGTGTACGACCTACCGTCAAATGCTTTCAATGTCGTCGAAGATCGCGACAAGTTTGGAGATCCAAGAGTTTTCCAGCAACTCATCGACATGATACATGTCGATGCGCCCTCATCAATAATCGTTCTATGAACAGTTTTGTTGAGTGCTTTCACTTGAATAAGAAAAGCTAATTGCGCTGGCAACTGAGGATCATATCCTTTGTGATCAAAGGATACAAGATTGGAATCTTTAGGATCTACTCCACCAATTGCTGATAACAATGCCTGTCTTTGGGATGGGCAATTTTGTAGTACCTCAAGAGTCGACATAGCAGATGGCGATTGGGCCAAATCCTCCACTATATTATAGTGTTGCGCCGCTCTGGCGCGAGGGTTGAATGTCGACTTGTAGACTACTCCCTTAGGCGGCTTTATTGCTAATTCATGCGTGAGGGGGGTTACAACTTCTGCCGAAGTTGTTGTCGAACTACTGGGTTGATCTTTCCCTTTGTCGTTCGACACCGGCGGATTCCCATAATCTTTATTCCTAGTCGAGATCAAAGCATCATTTTGCTTAGAAACCGACAACAAAAGCACTTGAGACGGAGAAGCATTTCCACTATCAACCATATTTTGACCTGGGGTGGGAAATGGATCAGTCAACACAGCTGAAGTTTGGGAACTTTTAAAGAACCTCTTTAACTCAGCTTTGAACGGACAGTTCTTTGTTGAATGATTTTCATCGCATATTTGACATGGAGGAAATTGTTTCCCTTGCCCAGGAGGGTTTGAAGAAGTTTTTTGAGGGGATGACCCACCTTGTTTCTTCTTCTTCCCTTTGTTTTGTCTCTTCTTGCTTCCTGGTTGATTGGAGTTTTTGTCTTTATTCGTAGATACAACATTTACCTCCGAAGCAAGAATCTCTTGATTTGCTTTTTGATTCGAAGTCTTACGGGCTTTCTTATTTGAATCCCTTGTCGACTTAGCGTTTTCAGTTCCAATCACGCCATCACCGGCATGAGAGTCACTATTCGATCCGGGAGGAGGAGGGATTGAAAATTCCGGTCTGGGGGCATCAGGTATCTTATCATAGAGCGTGCTCGACTAAGTATACACTAAGTCCAAATATTGAGCACGAGCAATCACTTGCTCTTCTGTTACGACACCTCCCTTGGCCACATCTTCTGTTATTGCCGGCAGAAGCGACTTTATAAACCACTCAGCTAATAGCTGATCTGGAACATAGGTTTTTACCATTCTACGACGACGACGCCACTCATGTATATGATCAGATATATGTGTGGCAGTTGTCTGCTTGAAATTGGTCAAGATCTCTGTCCCAGTTTCGTACCTTATAGGTAACTGAAAGTGTGTTAAGAAAGTCGTGGCTAAGGAACTAAAATTGTCGAAAGAGGCTCTAGGTAATTCAATATACCATTTAGCCGCCGGACCAGTCAATGTCCTCTGGAAAAGACGAAGCCTTATCGAATCATCATTCAAGGTATTTGACGAACACCACAGATGGAATGTCATCACATGATTCGACGGGTCTTCGCCCGGATTTCCATTGAATTTAGGAATGTCCGAAGGAAGTTTGTGAGGAATCGCTGGCCACCAATGGGAATAGGCGATTGGATCGTTCGTCAATCGATGTAAATCTGGTAATTCTAAGGTCGCCACGAATGGCAACTGTTGATTCAGGTTTGGCGAGGTGTACCTAGGATATGATGGAATCGCCTGAGCAGTAGGTCTTTGCACACCAGTATAATGCAACTGATGTTGATATGACTGATATGGTTGGTGGGCTTGGCCACTGTAAAGTGGTTGGTTTAACCCATTCTGAATATAGGGTTGCCCACTATTTGCAAAGATTTGTTGCTCAGACCCCTGGTACACCTGTTGAAACTGAGGTTGTTGGTATTGCACCATCCATGGTTGTGAAGCCATGTTTTGTTGTGCGACACTAACCGACGGACCAAGACGCGGGGTTATGGTTCCCGTTTGTATCTGTGTCGTCCCGGCAGTTGGCGATTGTGGTTGTGTTGCAGGGTCAATAGGCTGTTGCATTACAACTTGGGGTTGACATACAACAGGCATCGATTGAACTTGCGACACGGTTACAATTGCTGGCGTCGTCGGGATACTAGACATAGGTACACATTGTTGCATGGAATATACAACTCTTGGTTGTTGGGGTAACATAGGTACCCAACCACTCGTCGTTACTTCAGTCAAACCTGAATGTGGTTGAAAACTGCCGTATGGGTATCCCCCCGAAAGGGGAAGTGAAAGGGCATATTGCCCCCCATACGGTAACAATCCGGAGCTCAAGGGTATAGATGGCCTTTGAGGACTGGATGGCCCAAACTGATTCCCAAAGGGATCAATTTGTCTCGTTTCAACATAAGAATTACCGGGTATTATACCGGAAGAACAAACTGGAACAGACCAAGTTGTCATAATAGTCCCTGGGTGGACTCCTTCTAGCTGATGAGAGCTAGTCGGGACGGCTGGTATGCCGGCAAACATCGTCGGATTGGCAGCAGGAGCTTCTGCTGTCGCTGTGTCGTTTGGCACAGTTCTAGATGTCGATGGTTGTTCAGACATTTTAAGTCTATCCAATAAACTTCCTAACGATTCTTCAGGAACTTCTGGTGGCGATAGACAAACTTCTGATGCAGAAGGAAAAAGAGGGGTACCTACTCCAAAATGAATTGGAGTATTTGCTTGCTGGTCCTCTACGATTTCCTCTATTGCAATCAGACCAGGAGGAAGAGGAAGACCGTCAGGTCCGTAAAAGATTTCTGGTGCCGAAGAAGGGGTTGCTTCGACAGCGGCAGTCGTTTGAACAACAAGACTCTGTGGACCGGTTTCAGATGGAACTGGTTCAGTTATGCAAGTACTTGTCTTCAGACTAGGATCAGTACCACTGTCCTTCTGTTGCTGTTGAACTTCTTCAATAGAGGCAGGGATTCCAGAAATATTGGGAGTGACCAGAATCTCAGATGTTGTTGGAACTTCCGTTCTAACTTTAAAATGAGATTTTGACCTGGTCAAGCGAGTTCGCTTCGTCCGTACTACTCTCGGTTCCGGAGACAAAGGCGGTTGACTCGCAAGCCTCCCTGAACGACGGGGTTTTAATTGACTTTCCTCCACGGTTGCGGATTACTTGATCAACTAAAATACAAAAAGGGGAATTATGTTTCCGTATTGAATGAATTTTATTAGACGCTTTTAGACACAACTTTGCTTTTTCATTTTTTAAGAGTCGAGAAAAAGCTAAAGATGACTCTAGTCGCCTTCGATGTATTAACGAGCCCGAAGTGACAAATGCTCGGCTGGACCTTTTCAGTTATAGAGTTTGAAAAGGGCCAAAAGAAACTGCTCTGGAGATCTAGGCAGAGGGTGTGCCAAACCTTTCGCGAAACCACAGAATACGTTTTACGGTACGGGTGGTCGATCTTCGTGAATGCTGTGTTCACTGCATCGCGATCAGTAGGGCGGTCGACACGGCTTCCTAAGGATAAAGGATAAAAGCCTATAGGGGTCTCCCAATATACGCGACGGTACACGGGAGCTCAAGTCCGTATTAGTGCCACCGACTCTCAGGAGGAATCACCCACCTTCGTAGAGATCGACAGTCACTACGTTTAACGACGCCGGAACACGTCTCTACCTAGACCTCTACTGTGAGCGTTATGTTACAATGCATTTTTAGATTCATTCAATATATTTTAAGTTGATCTTGTTTATCAGTTTGTCTTTCAGGATCACCACGAGATGTATTGGTATGAATTCCTAAATGCAGCTAAAATGATAAGCAAGCTTTTACAATCTTTTTAGCTTTGAAAATCCTAACTACTGAGGGGAGAGAAAAACAATATCTTTCCACACAGAGCACAAAGCACAAACTAATGCACTTTCTCCTAGATCAGACACACAAACTTATCAAAAATGCAAATGCAAGATGCATGTATTTCTTTTCTTTTCCCTTAATGTTGATGTAGACAAAAGGAAATTGTTGTATAATTTCGAATTCAATTTGAAGTGTAAACAAACAAGTTTCGTCTAACATGAAAAGACACCTTACAGGTACTTGTTTTAACACTAAAAATATACGAATTCAAACCATAAGATGAAAAACAAACAAGCTCAAACAGCCATGAACAGTAATAAAACTAGCTCTTAAGATCACAAAGACACTTTTACAGTTCAGGATCTAAGAGGTCACAACTATACTGGTTCGCTTTTCACAATGGGAAACTGTAACTGAAACAAGAAATACTGAAAGAACATTCACAGTTTCATCACACAACTGAGGCGGAATAATGTCAAGGAGAAGTGGTCTACAGCAAGTACAATGACCAGCAAGCAATCAGCTAAAAAAACAGTGAAAACAGGGCCAAGACACAAAGGGAAAGCTGAGCAAGACAATGGCTAACTGGACCAGCGCAGGTTCTAGTCTGCCAGTTTGACTCTCAGCGCAGTTCCCGAAGGGAGCACCTGCGTTGTAATGCAGACTGCCTGTGGACAGCCTGCACTGACACACGAGAGTTGCGTCTGCAAAGAATTCCGGGTCATAAAAAGCTCAAAAATGCACTGTTTTTGCTGAAATAAAAAACTATAGGTCAAGTACAGGCTAAGGGATGATCAAGAGGATGAAGATCTATCACAAAGAGTAAAGAGTCTTTTGTAGATTAGCTCTTTAAATCTTGAATTTGCTCAGCAAATGAGCAAGAGTAGCAGTCCCTCTACTTCGCTTTTGATATAGTAAAAAGCTTTTCGATTTGGTACTCTTTTCTTCAAGAAATGAATAGCAAAATACTACAAACACCAACAAGATACTAGGCTCCCCAGTGGAGTCGCCAGTTTGTTGTGGGGAAAAGTATCCGATGCGGATGACCCTATCCCTACTCTAAAGGTGACAGTCTTTAGCAACAACTGAAAGTAAAGTTTTGATGATTTCCTTTATGAAAGTACAGAGAGAATGAAGAAAGATTAACCAACCTGGTGTCTTTCGCTTAGTTGATCCTTGTCCTCTCTCTTTGTCTCTTGTTCCCAGCTCCTTGCTCTCTTTGCCGGTCCAGCTACACACAGATCCTGCACAAAACAAGAGAGAAAACTACAAGATACAAGTACTCATAACTGATACATGGATTAGAGTGAATCAAATATACATGTAAATACAATACATCAATGCAATACAAGTATATAGGAGAACATGCAAAACTTTATTGATAGAAGTAACAGGGTTCTGAGAAGGTTACAACCAATGATGGCTCCAATCCAGCAGCACCTCCCCAGCAGCAAGAACTCTCCTCTTCACCTCTAGTAAAACAATCACCCAATAGCTCTAACTGTAAACCAACAGCACCTCCTTGCTTTACACAAAATTCCAGCCTCCTTAGACCTCATAGAAGAGCTCTATATATAGGAGAGAAGAAGAAAGGATGAGTCAGCTTGAGACTGACATGAAGCTGCCTTGTGTCCTCTCCCTCTTCAGTTAAACTTCAGTCCTTGAGTCCACTTGGAGATCCTTGCTTACACATGGTGATCAAGTACCTCTTACTCATCACAGGGCGAATCTCATGAACCAAGTGTCAGTTTGGAAGCTTCCTGGGCAGTTGACACCTTGCAGGATGACTGTGCCACTTGGCCAATCTCGCCCAGCGCAGGTAGCCTTCATTAATCTTGACTTCCAGCGCAGGTACAAGGAGGGACAGTTGCATTCCAGCGCAGAAGCTCAGTGGAGCAGCTGACATGATCCAAAATAAGCCTGTTTTGAAGTGTTTTCAGGTGGAGAACTAATTGGAAGTGCTGTTGTTTGATGACCTTGTTCTTTTAGGGGTAAGAACAACATGTTTAGGGACTGAGGATCCCTGTGATTATTGACATTTCATGCTCCATGATGCGAGGCACAAAAATGTCTATAACAATAACATTTTTGGATGAATATTACAAGGAATTATGAGATGAATGGAATTAATCAAGACAATGACCATGGCGCGATGGAGATAGAAATGGGTATTAATCAACATAACTCTATCATTTTTATTTATTTTATTATTATGCTAAATTATTATTTTTATTATGGTGATTCATATCATTTCATATGTTGATTGTAGTTGGAAATAAAGAGAATGAATATAATGACCAGGGGACTGTCCCACAAAACTACAATCAAGACCAAAATATTATTATGGACTATTACAGATGATTTTTTTTTTGTATAGTTGTTTAATTAATTTTGTTCATTCTCACAATTTATAACATTTTTTATGTTTACTATAGCGACAAGCAAGGAGAACTAAGACATTGATCAAATGAAAGTTAAAAAAAACTTTAATCAACAAAAAAATATAACATCAGGTACTTATAATTTGTCCACTTGTTTTCCTTATTATTTAATGATTCTATTCATTTTCACAATTCAAAATATTTTATATGTTTAATTTAGAGACAGCTAAAGGTAACAAAGATGATGATGAGGTGCAATGTTACAAATATGAAGATAATGTCATATCAGATACTTATAACTTGTCTTATTGTTTATCTTATTACTCTTCAAACTCTAATTCTTGTAACTACCATAACGTTGTATATCTTTATTATAGGAACAAATAAAAAAGATAAAATTAACAATCAAAATAATGTTGAAGGTGTGTTTGTGTGTGTTTTTCTTTTTAAAGGTTGCATTACTAATGTTTTTCTTGGTATTGGTATTTGATTGAAGGTTTAATATGTTTACTCCAGGCTCTATCAAGATGATAAAAGAAATTATTGTTTCATCTATAAATAGTGCGAAAACCTCTCAAGGTAAGTGTATCATTTCAACATTTTTTTTAGTAATTTTTGTAACATGAATAAAATGGTTTGATTGGTACATCAAAAGTGTTTACTAAAATAATTAATGATGGAGATTCTAAAACAGAGACTGATGAAAGTGGGAAGCAAAAAAATAGTGAACATAGTGCTCATGATGTTGAAAAAAGTATAGAGATGGAAATAGGAGGAGAAGGAGGAGAGGAAGAAGTTATCATACTAGGTACATAATTTTTTTGGTTTTTTCTCTTCGTAATTTTTGAATTTATTTAATTTCCTTATTCATAATATTTTTGGATGACTATTATAGCGAATTATGAGATGAATGGAATTAATCAAGACAATGACCATGGCACGATGGAGATAGAAATGGGTATTAATCAACATAACTCTATCATTTTCATTTATTTTATTATTATGCTAAATTATTATTTCTATTATGGTGATTCATATCATTTCATATGTTGATTATAGTTGGAAATAAAGAGAATGAATATAATGACCAGGGGACTGTCCCACAAAACTACAATCAAGACCAAAATATTATTATGGATGATTATAGATGATTCTTTTTCGTATAGTTGTTTAATGAATTTTGTTCATCGTCACAATTTATAACATTTTTTTATGTTTATTATAGTGACAAACAATGAGAACCAAGACATGATCAAATGAAAGTTAAACAAAACTTTAATCAAGAACAAAATATAACATCAGGTACTTATAATTTTTCCACTTGTTTTCCTTATTATTTAATGATTCTATTCATTTTCACAATTCAAAATATTTTATATGTTTAATTAGGAGACAGCTAAAGGTAACAAAGATGATGATGAGGTGCAATGTTACAAATATGAAGATAATGTCATATCAGATACTTATAACTTGTCTTATTGTTTATCTTATTATTCTTCAAACTCTAATTCTTGTAACTACCATAACGTTGTATATTATTATTATAGGGACACATAAAAAAGATAAAATTAACAATCAAAATAATGTTAAAGGTGTGTGTGTGTGTGTGTGTTTTTCTTTTTAAAGGTTACATTACTAATGTTTTTCTTGGTATTGGTATTTGATTGAAGGTTTAATAGGAAGTACAATTGGTATTTGATTGAAGGTTTAATATGTTTACTCCAGGTTCTATCAAGATGATAAAAGAAATTATTGTTTCATCTATAAAAAGCGCGAAAACATCTCAAGGTAAGTGTATCATTTCAACAATCTTTTTAGTAATTTTTGCAACTTGAATAAAATGGTTTGACTAGATTATTTTCCATTGTGTTGCAGCCAAAATAACTGAAAATAAACTAATTATTTTTGAACTAAAGGACATTTTTTATCATAGCATCGATGATGAAGAAACAAACAAAGGGCATATTGAGAAAATGGGAGCTGATGCTGATTACACAATAGAGAAAAAATTATTTTGGATTCATCCACATGCAAAATCATTTTTTGAAATGTGTTTCAAAAATGAATCTCTTGACATTGCAATTTGGACGACAGCTTTGAAACAAAGCACAACAAGATTTCTAAAAAAGTTGGTTTTAGAAACATTACAAGATAAACTTTTGTTTAAGTGGACTCCTTCAGACGGTAATCCACAAAAGGGACATAAGGTCATTGACAATCCAACGAAAGTTATACACACTAAATCATTGAAAAAAGTGTGGGAAATGCATACCCAATATGAGAGAGTGAAAGAGAATCCAAAAGAAAATGTGATTCTTGCCCCTCCATTCATTGGAGAAAATGAAGGGGATAATTGGTTGATCAATGGGCTATGTATTGCATAAACTCAACAAGGCTACGGATGTGCGAGCTATTTTGAAGGATGTTCAATTACATTTAGAAGTACCTTAAGATTGTTGATGTCCATTTCATGCTATTATTGTATGACATCATGAATTATTATTTTTATTTCACAACACTAATAAAAGAATTGTTGATTTGGTTTGTCGTTACCAAAAATAAAATATTTTTATTTTCTTTATTTTTGGTGATATGAATGGTCATTTAATGTTTTCATATCAAAATTTCCCATGCTATATTTCTTTTTTACAATGGATTACATTGTATGTAAAATTAATAGATAACTGGTTTATTTGTTTTAATTAGATCATTACAATTATTTTCTTTAAATGCGGTTTAAGTTGTTCTTATACCTCTTATAAATTAGTAATGTGAAGGATGACCCATTGCATTCTTAAAACCTTTTTTATTCCATATAAGTTGAAAAACTATATTAAGTTGTATGTAGCACCAACAATAAACATACAATTTGTACTAAAAGAAGCACCAAAAGAAACTAAGGTAGAAACTCTATAAATTAACATATAATAATTAGGTTTGAAATTTAAAAGTTGTATTATATTGTATGTGAAAAATAATATATAATTAGTTAGTTTACTTGCACTAGACCATTTTAATTATATTTTTCAATTGTAATTAAATAAATAATTATAGGTCTTAAAATCATTGATTTAAATGGTGGGTCAATGCATTCTTATAAGACTTTTATTCCTTACAAATTAAATAAAGGTATTAGGTTGTATGTATAAAGCAAACATATTATTTGTTTGTTCATTTTAATGGGGCAATTGTATTTGTATTTTGTGATACTATGAACTCATTGTAAAATTAACTTAGCATACAAATGGAAATAATTCATAATAAATATTAACATCATTCTTAAAATGATAGCTTTTTATGTCCTTAAGCAATGAAGTGTTGAAGTGAAGATATGTTAATATCATGCATGTGGTTACAGTGCAGATGCAGATGGGCATTACGACAAGTCAGAAGATGTTGTTGATATTTGAAATGGAAGGAGTATTCTTCCAATAATACACCAAAGATGAACAAAATTTTCATATCCAAAGAGAACCAGATTGGCAGTTTGGTGATAGGTCCTTTTTTTTAAGGCCTTTTCAGTTAGAAGTATTAAAATATTGCTTAAGAAATTATGATGTCGCAATATGGACATTAAATGTCACTGACAAGTACATCCGAAAAGTACTTGAAAAATCAAATATTGATATAGAGGAATTTAAATTTGCATGGGACAGGTCTCATTGTCATTTGCAAACATAATTGGAAGCACGGAGAACAAGACAATTTTATGAGAAAAAGTTGATTGATGTGTGGTCCCAATATGGAGATAGTTATGAAGAATCAAATGTATTGCTAATAGATACCAAAAAGCATACTTCTCAATTCATCGGATATCGATCAAACCACATCTTGATAAAATCATATACAGGAAAAGAGCAAGATATGTGACTTCTGCAAGTTTTATTCCCCTTTCTTAAGACACTTCATCGTATCAAACAAAAACATGAGTACATTCAAATGTTCAATAGAACATGTACTTCATTGTAGTTGATGGAGATAATTTCCTTTATAAATTTGTTGAAAAGTACATTCCAATTTTTCAATACATTTTGGACATAGTTTTTGTTGAATCAATTTGTATGATTTTATATTTTTTGAAATATATGGGATGCAAATTATATTAATATGTATATTTCTTATTATTTATAATTGTTTTTGCAATGACTTTGTTGTATCGATTTTTTTTTTCTAAGATGTGTGTGCACGCATGCGTGTGTTCTTATATGAATTATTTGCCATTCAAATTATCATACATGAACCATCGAGGCATGTTATTGTTAATGACTTATGTCTACTTATATGTATCAATAATCATATATAAATGTGAAATATAAGTTTTCAAATAGAACTCCTTGCAAACAAAGGTGCTATTCTTACTAAAGAAATTATAATAATTTACTTGATAAATGTTATGTGCATTATTCACTATTCACAATGCATTATTCACTATTAAGGCTAATGATAAATGTGTCATAGGTAAATGATTTGATATTTTTGAAGCATAAGATATGTGATTTCTCAGTCGATAGTTTTCATAAATATATGCTTAAATCAACTAATGGTTGTAACTGCAATCATATCATATTGAAAATCAACAAGGCACAAAGTCAGTTATTCATTGTTTACATATAAAATGCACTAATATAAGTGCATAAATGTGACATGTAATTTTTGAGATAAAAAATATATTTTAAATATTTATGCATTTCTTAAAAAAACATATACATGATGATAATGATTGATAAGTGGATTATCAAGGTTTGGTTAGACACTATCACGGATGAGTTATGTCATTGAACTTTTTGAACTATAAGGCATCTAATTTCATTATTTAAAGTCATTTTTTTCTAAATTAGTATTTTAAATAAATTGAAATCATATCACTTGAGTTAGAATTATATTATTGACTTGTACTTAGTTATGTCCATCAATATGCGTATACTATGATGCATTTTTTCAAAAAATACGTCTTTTAATTTCTTGATAATAAGTATTAAGTTGACTATTTAGGCTTAATGGGTGATGGCTCATAAGTGAATACTACTCGTTAAATTATAGGGCATTCAATTTTTAACCCATATATTTTTTTTCATATATTCTTAAATCAACTATTTGTATATGCAATCATCTCATCTCATTTAATTTAATAAGGAATCCATATATTGACTTTTATTTGTCTATCATGGAATTTTTTAAGATTGTATTAATCTCATATTATATTGTTTTGAAACAAAACTCCATGAAAAACAAAATTCTCTTTTTAATAAAACATGGAATAATTAATTAACAATGTGTTAAGTGGACCATCTAGACTCATTAAAGAGATGGGTAAAATATGGTTGTATTAAAAAATTTTTGCACCATAAGACATTGATTTTCTAATCCATATTAGCATTTTTTCATTTTCATTTCTTAAATATTTTATTTGTGGTTTAAATAATTTCATAGAATCCAATATGAGTTGAAGAATTCTATTTGGCTATATGCATTGATAGAAGTTCATAAACGTGATGCATTTTAGAAATGTAACTCTTAATGTAAGTATATATATATATATATATATATATATATATATATATATCTTACAAAACAAATTATAATTAATTGATAATGAGTTTTAAGTGGTCTAAGTGTGTAAATGTGACACTTTTTTTTTTTTTTTAAATAAAACTCCATGTAATTTTCCCAACAACACATGGAATAGTTAATTGGTAATGAATGTTAAGTAGATTGTCAAAGTTATTTCAAGGTACAAGTCATAAATAAATGTATTTAAACTTTATGCAACATATGGTATTTGATTTTCCCACCTTTATTAAGATTTCGTAAATTTCAATTCTTAAATAAATTATTTGTAATTGAAATAATCTCATAGAAACCAACAATATGAGTATGTATTAAATTATATTTAGTATGTATGTATGTGTAAATGGAATTTATTTTACAAATAAAGATCTCAATGTAAGTAAAAAATATATATTTTTAAAAAATTAATAATTTAAAATCAATTATTTATGAGTTCTAATTGGTTTATTCTATTTTGAATTGACAATTTTTTCTAACTATGCATTATTATATCAATTATTCCTATATGCAATCATGTCATATAAGTCAATAAGTCAAGAAACCATTAATTGCTTTTTATTTAACTATCATGTGGTTTAATATGAATGTATAAATGTGAAATTGCTATTTCTAGAATTAAAAAACCACGTAAAGAAAATGAATTTTCCAATAAAACATGGATTAATGACTTCACCGTGACCATTAAGTAGACTATTTAAGCTCATTCAAGAGATGGGCCATAAATGGATGCCTTTAAACTTTTTTCACCACATGACATGCTTTTCCCATCAATATTAACATTTTGTAGATTTCAATTCTTAAATAAACTATTTGTACTTAAAATAATCTCATAGAATCCAACAAGACCCAAAAGTTATTTATTGAATTTCATTTAGTTATATGTATTCATATAAGTTTATAATTGTAATTTATTTTTGAAATAAAGCTATTAATGTAAGTAAAGGTATATCTTATACAAAACTAATTAGAATTAATTGATAATAAACTTTAAGTGGTTTATTCAGACTACATGGAAAATCAAGTGTCATAGATGAATGCCTTTTAATACATATTTAATATTCAAAATCAATATCTTAACGATAATTTATTTGTATTTACATTAAATATTTAATAATTAAATAACACGGGGACTTATATAAATTTCAACTAAAATACATGAGTTATGTTTCACACTTATTTCTTCCCCATTAAAAATGCTTATCATTTTCTCTTCTTAGTGAAAGTAATGATCAATCATGGTTTTCCATACAGTTGGTTGACACTAAAATTACATCGAGACTATTACTGGTTTTGACAATGTTGAAAAGGAGAGATCAATATCCACACTACCATCAACTGTGCTAATATTTTAAAACCCTTGCCTCCACTACTTACAAGAAGTCACCACTAAAGTTTCTTGTTTACTTCAATTTGTGACATTGTCCATCATAATGGAATGACTTGAATACCTATTTAATAACTCTCATTTCCTGTACTTGGATTTGAGTGGAGATAGATCAATGGTGCCTAACTTTCTTGAAATACCTAGATCAACAATGTATAACTTTTATAGTGGATGTCTGCATCCTATGAAGATGAATGATGACCCCCTCATTAGTGGTTCATAAAGGCACATAGGGACCATAGGAAATTGAGCACAAGAAAATTTTACTAAGGTTTTAGTAGACTAGTTTCAAAGAAATGCAAGGGACACTTATCATTGTCATTTACAATAATATCTTCACATCACCATCATTCAATCAACAAATCCCCCATAGGTTGGGGGAAAGGGGGTTAGAGTTGCCATATTAATATGATTTAGCTTAAATCAATTTCTTCTAACAGTTTGATTTCACACTCCTTTTTTGTATTGATACTATTGTACATAACAACCACATGTTTGACCTATTCATGTTCTCTAATTGGTTTGAAATTACTAAAATTATTTTAATATTGAATCAAGTTAATATGATGATTTACAAAAGAATGAATGTTGTTGAAGGCCTTGTAATAAAATACTTGCAAACAAAGGTGTTATTCTTACTAAAGAAATTATAATAATTTACTTGATAAATGTTATGTGCAATATTCACTATTCACAATGCATAATTCACTAGTAAGGCTAATGAGAAATGTGTCATAGGTAAATGATTTGATATTTTTGAAGCATAAGATATGTGATTTCTCAATCGATAGTTTTCATAAATTTATATGCTTGAATCAATTAATGGTTGTAACTACAATCATATCATATTGAAAATCAACAAGGTACAAAGTGAGTTATTCATTGTTTACATATAAAATGCACTAATATGAGTGCATAAATGTGATATGTAAATTTTGAGATAAAAATGTATTCTAAATAATTTTGCATTTCTTAAAAAGACATATATATGATGATAATAATTGATAAGTGGATTATCAAGGTTTCATTAGACACAATGATGGATGAATTATGTCATTAAACTTTTTGAATTGTAAGGCATCTAATTTCATTATTTAAAGTCATTTTTTCGTAAATTTGTATTTTAAATAAACTCAAATCATCACTTGAGCTAGAATTATATTATTGACTTGTACTTAGTTATGTCCATTAATATGAGTATATAAATGTGATATATAATATCCATATATTATGATGCATTTTTTCGAAAAATAAGTCTTTTAATTTCTTGATAATAAGTATTAAGTTGACTATTTAGGCTAATGGGTGATGGCTCATAAGTGAATACTACTCGTTAAATTGTAGGGTATTCAATTTTTAATGCGTAATTTTTTTTCATATATTCTTAAATCAACTATTTGTATATGCAATCATCTCATCTCATTTAATTTAATAAGGAATCCATTTATTGACTTTTATTTGTCTGTCATGTAATTCATTAAGACTGTATTAATCTCATATTGTATTGTTTTGAAACAAAACTCTATGCAAAACAAAATTCTCTTCTTAATAAATCATGGAATAATTAATTAAGAAATTATGTGTTAAGTGGACCATCTAGACTCATTAAAGAGATGGGTCAAAAATGGTTGTATTTAAACTTTTTGCACCATAGGACATTGATTTTCCAATCCATATTAGCGTTTTGTCATTTTCAATTCTTAAATAGTTTATTTGTGGTTTAAATAATTTCATTATTAGAATCCAATATGACTTGAAGACAAAATCACTGTTGATACTGGACATGAATGGGAAGTTATTTATTGAATTTCATTTAGTTATTTGTATTCATATAAGTTTATAAATGTAATTTATTTTTGAGTTCACACTCCTATTGTGTATTGATACTATTGTACATAACAACCCCATGTTTGACCCATTCACGATTTCTAATTGGTTTGAGATTACTAAAATTATTTTAATGTTGAATCAAGTTAATATGGCAATTTACAAAAGAATGAATGTTGTTGAAGGCCTTGTAATAAAAAACTTCCAAATTTAATGAAATATGTGTTATTAGACACACTAAACGAGCTTGAAACCCTCCTCTTGCATAGATACACACCTTAACATGGGGTGAAACCCTCATAAATCAATAGGACACCATTAATGGCTCTGCAAATCTTCTAACCTCCCTCCATATAACACTTGATGGGTTGAAACGCTATAGATAGATGTAAGGAAGGAAGGATGGTTTCGCATTTTGCTTGCCGACCATCATAGTTGGATGGGGAAAGTTTAGCATCTCGATGAAAGGTCGAGCCTCTCAATCGAAGAAATCCATCAACTATTATGGAAATCCCCAGAAATTCCAGTTTTCCCATTTGATATCGCCAATATGGGATTTTCTCATTGAACCACTCAAAATTAGGTATTGACACTATGGAAAATTTTGAAATGAGAGGGATCTGAGGGAGTAACTATCTTGCAAGCTATTTACAAGGAAGGAGGGTTTTGCATAACAGACTATAAATGTAGGTAGCAAGGAATTGGTGTTTGCATAACTCTCAACCATAAATCTCAAGCATAGCTTCTCTCATGGAGGTGCCCTTTCATGGTGGATAGTTCAGTTTAACCACCTCATCAACTATGACGATACTAAAAGAATCTCCTATTTGTTTTGTTTAACCTCACTAACTTCATGGGGAACAACACATTTGGCTATCCATACAACCATACGGAAAAGATTTGGTCACTCAACCTTAAAGAAAGCTAAGGGGATATGGCTCACTCATGACCTAAGACTTATTTACCTAACACAACTACTTGATAATCCTACCTGATAGTGCAAACAAAACACCTATGTGGTTGAACTTCCCCAATATCATCCACAACAGTATAGGTGAAAGTTAGGTCCTACATGGGGATCTCTGCCTCATGAAGTAGCCTTACACCTAGCCACATGGAGACCTGAACCCTAAATAACTTTATTACTTTCTTAGTGCAACCTCTCCTATCAGTGGTTGTGGAATGTCATCTAGAGACACAACCTTCCTTATGGTACAATTAGTTGCCAATGGATATACCATTTGAGGTGTTGATGTTTCAACTCTATCTTGGTTAGTAACTACCACCTCATCCTATTTGGTCGATTAAAACTCATCACCTATTGGTTGAACTTCATGTCTAATTAAAGGAATCATGGAACGAATTAACATGTTCATAAAAAATAATCTCTACTTTATAGCATCCAATGAAGAATGTGATTCATCTATTCGTACAAAATTTGGGATTACCTCATCATAGTGCTCACAATAGGGATATGGCCACTTAACCACATGGACTCTCATGTTGCTGGTAACACCCAATCAATTTACCACGAGTTCATTCAGCCTTACCTAGTAAGAACCTGAATCCTGAGTAGCTCCTCTCGATGATGTGGGAATTTCCTCAGAACAATCTAGAATTTGGGCTTACCTCATCATAGTGCTCACAATGGGGATATGGCCACTTAACCACACAAACTCTCATGTTGTTGGTAATTCCAATCAATTTACCACGAGTTCATTCAGCCTTACCTAGTAATAATGTGAATCCTAAATAGCTCCTTTCGATGAAGTGGGAATTTCCTTGGAAAAATCAAATTGACATAGTTTAGTCTCCCTTTGTCAGTAACCAAGAGAATAGGAGAAAAATATAGAGAAAAATATTTGGATATTCCCCATTATTCTCTTTCTATTAGATAGAATGGTGATCAAATTTGGACCATAGACCTAGTGAAAATACCAGAAGCTAGACTTCAGGATGGGGCTTTGGAGATGGATGGACTAGCCCAAATGAACTAATTTGTATTAGTTAGCTAGGATCAAGGTGCTAAAAATGGCCTACTTGTAGTATGGGAGGAGGGGGCCTCAGTAACTTACCATATGTATTGTTGTTTTGGAACCTCCTCTTGGTGTTCCCTTATGAGAAGCACCGAATCTTACACCTTCCTCGACACTCATTATGGGAAACCTACTCATGCGGGAGATCCCAAGCACTAATAAAGTTTTGGGGATCTATGTGTCGCAAGCAAATGTAATATGGGGAGGTCATGGATACTGCGTATAGTGGGTTACACTCTAGATGAAGTGCTGTGGTAGCGGAACTCCTACCATTGGTTGTAGAAACTCATATGGAATAGGTCTTGACCAATACCAGGCCATAGAAGGTCTTGGGGAATGGGTGGGTTCCTAGGAGATCACATACCCCTCTTCAACGGGTAAGGTTTTGAAGATGTGGTCCAATAAACAAATGAACATGGGGAAATTACTTCAAAATTCAAGTTGTGCACTTAGGTCTAATTTTGTAAGTTCTAGCTGCTATGGCAACATCTGAGTGTAGCGGAGGAACGTTTTTGGTTTCATTAAGTAGGTAAGTGCTTAATCTAATAGCCGAGGGAAAACTAGGAGATACACTACCCAAGATCTATGCCATTAAGTTATGTAAAAAACTACATAGTGCAAAGCCATACATAGAGAGTGTAGCCCCATGATTTTCTTTAGTACTGGCCCATATACATATGGAATGATTGGTTATTATGTACAAAAGGTAAAGGTAAAATCCTCCACAACTTCCTATATTCACATAACAATGTGGTTTTTACTATGGTCATATTTTCTCTCCATGGTTCCTTGGGAATTCAAAAATCTTTTGGCCTTCCATAACTCATGCTTGGTTCATGTTTATGGTTAAAATCCATAGAGCTCTTAACTTTCCATGTTCTTGGTTCATGACTTCCATGGTTGCTCTGTATTGGTTCTTTCAGGAGCAAGGCTGCTCCGTTAAGCCCTAGATTCCGTAATAAGTGTGGTATATATGTGTTCATAAGATCTATTAAGTGCTCACTTGGATATGGATACCACTTTACCACACATAATGAATCTACCATGGGCACGGGCTCACTCATGCTGGTTACTGAACTAGTATGGGTAATATGGCCCACCCACTTGGACTAGACTACATCATAATGCAACTTAGATTAGAAGAGAATGTATCTACATCTTGAGGGTAGGGTTTGAAAGCACAATTTTTCTAGTAAATGTGCACCATAAAACCCTTTCTTAATCTGAAAGAAAGAATGTAAAAGTCTATTAAGTGTGAGCTAGATCATATGTTGCAATAGCCATCATATCTAGACTTGAAGCCATAACCGAAGCTATAGCTAGATGTAGAGCCATAACCAGGAGGGTTGTAGCTGCCTGGGCCAAGGAGAGATTATAGAAAGCTTAGAGATGATACAGTGGCTAATTCTACTAGGTATAATTTAAAATGAACAATATAATAAAAAAATTGATTCAAATCAAACTTTTATTTTTATTTTTACATTAAGTACTAAACATAAAAAATAAAAATTGATTTTTTTTTACATAAATGGAAAACATTAATTTAAAAAACACAATCATAAAACAATAAAATATATATCTTATTGTTCTATCAACCTTCCTGGCAATGCAACTACACACCACACAAAATATCTTTCCATCCACCCTTCTTCCACCCTAGGCCTGTACACGGCTCCATCCAGCACTAGACGATAATACTAATAGGCACAAGTGCTGACCATGCCACATGAAAAATATCCACTCATGTGTCAACAATTTTCTGGTTTCCTCCAAAAGCCCGCATTTCCGGTTTCCATGGGCCAGCGAGGGCTTCAGCTCGCTATTTTCATTTTCACCCTTCATATACTCCATGGAGCTTCACATCCACACTTTCATCTATCGAGCTGCATCATGAATTTCATTCACATGATGGTTTCATTTGTTGTGATGCATTAGGGTTTCATGTGATGAGATCCAAACTACAATTTTACTAGCCGCTAGCGAGTTTGATATTGGAAGCCATGGATGAGGTGTCATCCAAGAAGGATCAGCACCACAAGGCACTCTTGGAGTTGCATTCCCATTTTTCGACCCTGGTAAGCTTTAGTGTCCAATGAAATGAGCTCGAAGACCACTTCAACGAATTGGAGAAGTGCATGCAGAAGCACCTTGAAGAGCTGAGATGTGTTGTGGACCCAACGAAGTTGGTTCTACACACCCTAAAGTGCTTTTATCTGGATGGTAAATAGACTATGAACGTTGATGTAGAGAGACATGCCTCTGTTTTTCTCTGGGAGTCCCTTCCTTTTTTGTCTCCAGACAAGGTCTCCTTGGAGGCGAAAAAAGAGGCTGAGAAAATTTCTAATAAATGGAAATTTAGGGTCACTAGAATGATAAGCTTTGGATCCCTAATGAATAATGGAAGGATCCGACATGGAAGAAGATCTGTGAGTAAAGGAAATAGATCTTGAGCCTATGAAATGGATCCTAAAACTTCCAGAGATTTTTTTACCATTGATCCCCTGAATTTTCTTTTTAATGAAAAAATCCTAACAGTAAAACCCTAGACCCCATTTCTCATCAAGGTCTGATGTATCCTAATGTAAAAATATGCTCTTAACATCTGATCTATCAAGGTATGCTCTACTTGCCTCGTCAGGCAATGGCCAAGGATCCATGAGTAGTTTTTTTATTGGATTGTTTGTTGAGCAATAATTTTGAAGTGAATGTGTCAATAATAGATGCATTTATAGGTGAATTCTTGTGACCTCATATTCTCAATGAAGATGTCAAACCTGATCAAGAATTTGAAGTGCTAAGGATTTAAACAACAGATTCTCGGAAATCCCACAAGCTTAACCCATTAGATTTTTTAGGCGAGGTCTCCTTCAAGGAGTTATACAATCTCTAAGGAAGTATAAATAAAATTGAGTGACCTATAGTAGAATATCTCCAACAAGCCTTACCTTAACAAATTAGGAATTCTAGCTTTTGATGGCAAAAGAAAAATCCATGCAATGACCTCGATTCACAAGTTAGAGACATATTTTCAATAAAACCAATGAATTAAGAAGACATGACCAATTTTCCAGTACTTAAATTGGAAGGATTCAACTATGATTGGTGGAATTAGTGGATACAGTCTATACCAGAGGACATATCCATTGGTTATGACACTTTGGAGGAAAACTTTATATCTGCCTTTTTTTTATGAAACTGTTGCCGCCGACTTCCTTCAATAAAAAATTTAAGACTCTTGATGGGAGCTTTGGTAAAGCAGTGCAGGTGATATTCTCCCACTAGGATTAATTCCCTTATGTACGTGTTAGCCCCTCATGAACCATCAAGAACAAATTTCGTGTAAATGGCCCCTAGTGAAGATGGAATTTTTCCCTGATGTTGACTTTTGCCTCATTTTTTATTTTAATATATTTTGTTATTTGGCAGCAATTTTTAATTGAATGAACACCTTCTAAAAAATATGGATCCATGATGTAGATGAGTTTCACATTTCAATGCATAGATAAATTTGGAATTCAATCATGTGGAAACATCTCTGGTAAAGTATGGATCTCTGTTGTCTTCAATGTCGTTTTCCACCATTTTTATCCATGAAGCCCATGGTGGTTTTCAATGCACAAATACCAATATTGACCAAAGTCAATTAGTTTGGGTTTAGGGCCTTTTAATTTGATATACTACTTTCATATTAAATTCTAAATTGAATTGACTGATAATTATCATATTTTGCAACATGCATATGCCTCCATAGTTCCTCATTGGCAGTTTCAAAAAATATCTACATCTGGTTACTGTAATAAATTCTTAAGAAGGAGGATCTTGATAGCATGTGGAACTATCCTAGAAGAGACCTATCTCCACCCTCTGCAAATGGAAGCAAAAAAAGGATTGATTTTATAAAGATTTTGTGAAATGGAGAAGAGGATTTCATTTACGTAGGTTAGTAACATGGGAATTTCAATGTAGAAAATGGAAGGAAGACAAGAATTTCAATGTAGAAAATAAAAGTAAAATTGGAATATTGTAGAGAGGAACTTCCATAGAGAGATAAAAGAGCTATGAAGAAACCATAAGAACTGTTATAGAATGGGGAAATGAAAAGGAAAGCTCAAACAAGATAACAATATTATATAACTCAGTTCAGTCCCATATGTGAAATGAAAATCCAAGAATACTACAGTTAAAAATCCATGGAAGGACAAATAAACTTTGCCTAAAATGAATGAGCTAGAATAAATTGAGATGTGAAAGGGGGAGGTGATAAGAGCCTAATGAATATTGGGGTTATGGAACATGCCAAATTTGCTGATTATCGGAGATTGAGACCTTGTAGCATTTCCTCATTCACTTCATGGGACACAATCACATCAGATATGTACTCGAGGAAATCAATTGGAAAAAATAATTTTAGAGTCGCCAAATGGAGGTAATTGGGAGAAGTGCCACCATGGCGATGGACCACAAGAGTTTTTTTTCTTCTAATATCGACTTATGTCAAATATTTTCATGAGAAAGTATGCATCATCCACATGTCTAAATACAACAATATGTTCAGACTATACCCAATGATCAAAAACAAAATTTTCCCAACATTTTGTAAAAATTGTTAATTTATTAGAAAAATGCACCCTTGTGTTCCATAAGTGGCTACATGGGACTTCCAAAATTGCAACTTTGAGACCCTTAATCTGACTTCATTTAAACCAATATGAAGGAACCTCCAGAATGGATGAAAATATTTCCTCATTATACAGGCAGATATTTGCCAATAATCTATGCGGAGTTCCAAATTTCCATTTATGGTTTTCTATGTTCAAGGACTTATTAGTTTTAGTGTATAACTTCCTAATTTGTGAGGAAACTATTTTTACTCTCTCGTTCATGAATATCATTTTGCATTTTTTGTATTTAGTTTAGCAAAAAAAATATTTTTCTAACATATTTAGTGGTTGAATATCATTAACTAAATGAAAACATAGCCCCTTTAGAATTAGAATCTCGTATTATGGAGGTAGTTATTTGTAAGTATATCATCTTTGCCAAGTTCCATCAGTGGTTGACAATGCTTGAAGAATTATTCCTGTTAGAGTTAAATCCATAATTTGTGAGAACTATTTCATAATGTTTCAACCAATATCTTTTTTTTAGTTGTCAGACCCTAAGCTATGCTAATATTGGGAAATTTTAACTTTTGGGGTGTCGATTGGCGAATTCTTTGATCAACACTCTAGTTGTGACTTTGGTTTTGCATTCATGATGTTTTTCTTAATTTCAGCCATGTACTTAGCTCTTTTTCTATTGTTGATATCATGGCTATAGGAGTTTCTTAGGAAATTCCATTATCTAGTTACAGTGGATGTACTATTTTGGTCCCATTGATCTACTTTTTTGGTATTTTGCTGGACATTGATAAAGTTATATTATCTTAGATTCAATATTTTAAGTGTGAAATTATAATATACATCATTTTTCCTTTCCAAACTTCAAAAATAAGTCCTCAAAATTGTCCTACAACTAGTGGCTAGCCCCGATTCTATTCCATGACTATTTATAAATAGTTTGCCTAGTCTGCCTAAAGGTAGCCTTCACAAAAAGAGACTTTTTTTTTCTACATTCAGCCAAAAGGCTACAACAATTACTACATTAGCGACATAAAGACACCTAAAACAAATTTTATGGGTTTCGAACCCTACATTAGAACACCAAGCTTTCTAAAGTTGATAATTATATCTCTCCACTAAAATCTTGTTCAGTAAGGGACACTTCCAGCAGTAACAAAGATTTTTTTGATAACTCATCAACCATAGTATGAAACTGTTTAGAGATATACGAAAAATATAGACCATAAAATATCCTCTTACCCTCCATGAACTAATTTATGATAGGAGAAGTAATAGATTATATGTTGTGCACTTATTATTAGACCAATCGACCATCACCTTTGAGTCTCAAAACACTTGTAACTTTCTTATACCCTATACGTTGTTGTTTTCTAGAGTAGCCACATAGCATAAATTTATGTTTGGTTGTTTGTGCTAGGTCCTATTGCTAAGTTTAGTTTGAAATGGTGATGTCGATCTAAAAATAGAATGACACCAACCCACAAAAACCTGGAACTCTCTGATAAGCTCCATCAAAGAATACCCAAGCCTGGTCGTGGCTATATTTCTATTTCATTTAGAATTTTATATGGTTAATCTTTTGAGGAAGATCGATTTTTGTTGTGAGTATTCCTATTTTTGTGGGCAACTTGTGCTGGTCTCAACTGTATATTTTGGAAGATCATTATGTTTCTAGATAACAAAATACCCCAAATCACAAAATATTGTAACGCCCTGAAAACTTTTAGAGATTTATCTACAATCCAAGGATAAAAACATTTAGTAAGAGTCCACTTCTCCCATTTATTTATCCTACAGCAACACCTCCAAATTCATGCTTTGATCAGTGAACCAATCTTAAAAGGCAACGGTGGTATGGTTTCTCAATAGGAGAATTGAAAGTCAATGGAAGGTCTAGCCTACGACCTTAGATGGCTGCTTCATGCATCCATTCATAATCTAATATATGATTAATTTCTCCTCGAAATACTATTGAATGAAGGTGAAAAACCCCCACCCCCATTATATATTGGCACCGGGCTACCATACTGATTTGATCTAGGATCAATCAGTCACTTTTCAGCTTTCTTATCATTTGCAGCATCCCTGTGCCCATCTGGGCTTGTACTATACTCTATTCATGCTTCTCAATAAGTAACATATTACAGATTATCCATAGGTGAGCTTAAAAACAAGAAACAAACAAGTCGTCCACGGATTCCTCACTTTTCTTACACAAAATACATCTTCGACGACCCCCTTATACCAAGTTAAAATTTTGTTGTCTAAATCTAACCAACAAAATATTTTAGCTTTAAGAGGAATTTCTAACTTTTAAGCTAAGTGCCACCATGGCGATCTTTCCCTCATCATTTCTTCTTCCATATTTACCTTTTATTCTAGTTTGGCAATATATTCATCAAATCCCTCATTTTTTGACCACTTAAATTAGCTCTTCTTGTTTTAAAAGTTTAATCATTAATGGCACTATAATTTAAGTTGTGGTCTCTTGCCTTAGTTTTTACCCCTCAAAAAATCAAATCCCATGCTAAATTCAAGCCATGACATCAAACATTACTGCCATCATTTGTTGCCACATTTTCCCTAGAATAAATCCCTAAGATATGGATATCTCTTATTAGCTTACATAGTTTGAAATTACCTTTACATCCAATCTAAGGGTCTTCCCCTATTCTTGCATTGTTCCTTCGAATCCTCCATGCTATCCATTTTCCAATTAATTGGAATACTTTCACCAAATCTTTCCAAACAATAGAATTTCCATTAAAATGTTTCCTTTCTTCTGTAAACTAATCTTCTGTAGAAATCATTCTCAAATGTTTAGTTCAAATAATTTTATCCTACAAACCTTCATTGTAGACTAACTTCGACAGACTTTCTAGCACAACCTTGACCAGCGCTAATCTCCCTCCCCTAAAGAACCATCAATTGCACCATAATGAAATTTGATCTTCAATTTTTCTCTACAGCCAAGTTCAATCATAATAAATATAATCAACGAGTTTTAAGATCCCAAGTATATGTTTCCCTCATCTAATTCCATAAAATTCATAGGAAACAGATTCATGATTTAGGCGTTTTCTTCCTCAGCCAAGGCATTGAACAACATTGTAGAATTCCTCTTAGTGATTTCCATACTCTTAGTTTTGCAGTATATATGTGTTATACCTTTTAACTCTGTCAGTGATTCTTGCCCAAATGTGATGATATCATCAATAAACAATAGATCAGAATATTCAAAATCAAAGATGTCTAGTCCTTTCACCATCCCTCTTCTCCTTGCATATGTGATCAGAATACACCTTCAACCACTAATAGGAAAATAAATGTTGATAGAAAGCACCCTTGACACAAACCTCAATATACATTAAAGAAACTTTTGAGGGACTTGTTGATTAGAACTGTAAAAGGAACTGAAGTAAGGCATCCCATTAACCATTCTCTAATTTGCAAGTTTGTTCCCACCTAAATAAGCAGTAGTCTAAGAAAGAGCCAATTCATTTTGTCTTACGTCTTTGCAAGTTATAGAATCATTGCTACAATGGGAAGCTTGTGCATTTTAGTTGTATGTATTATTTTATATATTGTTCCCACAACATCATAGATTTGCCTATTATAAAGGATCATAAATTCTTCTTCAGAAATTCAACTGTCCATCCATTGGCTATACAATTTTTAGTTTTTTCGAGTTTAAAACTTCTTTTATCTCCACTTTGGACACCTATGCCTCCAATTCTATGTTCATTTGATCAATGATAATGTTGGGAAATAGCTCGATAATTTTCATGATTTCAGAAATATATGCTACAATTAGACTTTTAAAATTTTTCTTTCTCACTTTAGCTATCTCCTGAAAAGACTTATTGCCCACAGAGCTATCTCACTTATTTTTTTCCAAAATAATTTTAATGTTTCTTGTATGACTTGCGTACTTGTGAAAAAATTTAGTATTGTTGTCACTTTTATAGAACAAGAAGGTTCTCTTTTTTAGCTTAGTTTCTTTTTCCTTTTTGGAAAGGTTGTTTGTTTTCCCTTCCAGTTCTTTGAGAGGATTGATTTCATCTTTCAAAAACACCCCCGCTTTATTATGATCAGATTTCTTTAATTCATTTTTTGAAATCCTTTAAATCTTTTTGAACAAAGCTTTGATCTCAATATGCA
This sequence comes from Pinus tabuliformis, assembly GCA_031772625.1. Taxonomy (NCBI): domain Eukaryota; kingdom Viridiplantae; phylum Streptophyta; class Pinopsida; order Pinales; family Pinaceae; genus Pinus; species Pinus tabuliformis. Next base: position 236,961,737 of record CM062816.1, on the reverse strand, counting down.
TCTTCACCTTTCACCCTTTTCAAATTGTCTATGAACTGCTTCATGTCTCTATCCTCACTGTTACTATCATAATGTCTTTAATTCTTGATAACCACTGATGAGCCTCCAAATTAGACATAAATCAAGGCCCATGCCTCTAAATTAAACAATAACTTAAGGCCTATGACCATCATTCAACACATTAAACCTCTCTTTTTGCATTAGATAATTTATTTTTAACTTTAATATATTAATTCAGAAGGTTTATGAATAATTGGATATTTATGCCTAATATTACTTCTTTTTGTGGAATATTATGAGAATATTGAGCAAATGATGAAGATTTGGAGGAGGAGATCATCTAGGGACTCGTTCCCTACTACTACAAGATCAATAATAAACAATAAGTCAACCAGATATTACAGAATTATGGCACAAATGGTGGAACTTCAATGATTAAGCAAATATAGGAATGTGTGCCACTAATCAAGGAAGCAGATCCACCAATCAAAGGGACTAGATCCACTAGTCAAGGGATTTTGGTGGGGAAAGCTTGCTCCATTCATGGGGAATGATTCCTAACCATTTTGTATACGTACCAAGTCGAATTTTCCTCTAGGGGACCTTTTTTTGGGGATCTCTAGACTTTTAGATTTTGATTAGTGTTATGATATAGAGAGCTTGTAGTTTTGCAACTCCATTGTATTTCCTAGCAGAGTTGTAATTATTTTGATGAAAATAATGAAGATTGGTGTCATGTTTAGCTTCTAGATCTTGTTCTCCTCCATAGGTCTCTGAGTTTCCTTGCGCTTGGCCATCCGAGGAACCTTAGAGCTCTTTTTGTATCATTGTCTTTCCTTCCTTTTATTTCTTATTCACGCACATATCTAGTTCTTATGTCTTTCTATTTATGCATTTAGTTTCTTCTTGTAGGATTGATTTAATGGTTAAGTGATAAAAATAGAGATTGACTTATCAATGTAGTTAGGATAGGATTTGATTCATAAAAGAGGAAAGAATGTAATGACAGAGAGCTTAGATGATCAAGAATAGAGTGAGTAAGCGAGAGGTATAGGGTTTGAGATTGAAACAAAGGTTAGACAAATTGTTCTAATCGAGCTAAGAGGGTCAAGACTCTGTAATTTCTATTTTGTTGAAAAATTGATTGAAGTGTGGTGTGGAGACACTGTGCTAGTGCAAGAATTCATTTGTCTTTGTGTATCAGTGTTTTGGACCTTACTCGGGTGTTTTTCTCTATTTATGTGTTTCATTGGTAAAATCACAATCGATTAGAGTTAAGATCTAACCTTGAGATTAAGCACTAAACCCTTAGTTAAACATCCTTTTCTTAACTTTCGTATTTAGCATGTGGGTGGTTTACCAAGGACGGTAAGTGGTATCTCGTGTGCCCGAAAGGTGGGAAGCAGTATTCAAAAATTTCACGTGATTACCCTTAGCAGGCAACACATAGCATAAGAAAACAACTTTTCTCACGTGCTTTCAAGGTATTAAGGGTCATGCAAGATTTCACGTGAGATTGCGCGACAACCATTCGATTGGATGGGTTGCATCAATGGTGGAGATCAGCCTTTCTAGTTGGCGAGTGGGTTGCGCGATAGCCATTGGATCGAATGAGTCAAATATGACTGTAATCGCGTCGAAAGTTGCACATGATTTAATCTAGATTATGAACGCAATGTTCTATGGAATTTGATTTAATCTAGTTGAATTATAGATCAATCATAGCCATTCGTTATGAAAAGATGAGACCCAATAGTAATCACGTCAAAATATGCATGTGATTTAATCTAGATTCCGGATGCGATAATGTTTTGAATAGGATTAAATTTATTTTGGATCCAGTCATCATGTCAAAGAGTTGAGAAATGCGATATCCATTGGATCTGGCGAAGTGAGATCAACAGCAAGGATTGAAGTGCTTGATAAAGTCAGATAAGCGGGACACTCTGGGTGAAAATCCATGTACAGAGTTTGTTTGTGTGCGCTGATTGGTTACAAAGATAAATTTTAGTTCAATTACAGCTTACCACCTCATTTTCATTAAGAAAAAACAACAACAAGAAAATCAAAGTTATTTTATTCATTTACATGCATAGTAGTAGAAGGTTTGATGGTTTGAATCTGCATGTCTAGGATAGTAGGATTGCATACATGTTAACTTAGATTTATTTTTCAGCAAATTGTCTTAGGAGTTAGTTAGAAAATGGTATGTTTTATCATTTGATTTCATTCTCTTTCCTTGTCCATTCTTTCTTGCAATAGGTTAAGGTTTCATTTCAAGAATTTCATCTTATGCAATTAGTTTAGGATTTGACTTTAGTACATGCACTCCATTACATCATGAGAACAAAGGAAGGACACATTTTATGATGCACATATAGTGTTGATACCTCTTAAGCTTGTATGAACCCCGGGTTGATATTTAAAGTTGGTAGCCTTGGGAGTTACAACATTCTTATTACAATGCCAAGGCTCATCAACCACAACCTTGGAATCCTTTTTATTTAGCCAGTAAGTGATTAAAGTTAAAGGGGGTTGGAGGCTTCTTACTCTCTGATTCAATTTGCAACAATATAGGGAGAGCTTCCCTAAACATTTTATGATCTCACTCTCTGATTCTAATGTCAACTAAGTAGCAAGAAAGGATTTATCTAGCCTTTTTGAATTTACACTTCTACCTTTTTAGTTATTTCTCCAAGTAGGTGCTTGTTTGATTGGTTCTACATCAATCAACTTTTGAACTTAAAAGAAATAACCAAAAATTCATTTATAAATGGGGTTTTGCATGCTGCAAGGGCCCCACTGATTGTCAACCGAACCCTTTCCCTCCTCTTTATTTGAAACCATGACTTTTCTTCAGAGTCAGTTTGTTGGAAATATGCTAGATACCCCAACTTCCTTTTTGTGATTTAGTGAACTATTGAATCCTTCGACATATTCCTTGTTCAATTTTCATTAAATGATGGGTCTTATTATAAGTGATTCACATCTATAAATTTTACTAGCACTATTATTGAGTCTTTGGATGTGGTTATCTTTCCAAAGCACACACGTGAAAGAAGAGAGAGATAATATGCCCGACTAATTTCAAGTTATCTTCCTGCGAATAGGTTTTTCCCTTGCATAAACCTGATGACTTGCTTTGCTTCTTTCTAGTGGACAAATTTGGGTATTTTCATGAATTGTGAGACAATTCCAACCCCATAACTATCAGTTTTGTATTTAAAGTTGTACCCACTAGATTAGAGCCAGCACAAGGAGAATTCCATTCATGTTTCTAAAGAACCTGCAATTGAATTACACCATGAAATTTAATATTTTATGTATTTATTTGCATCCTTGGTCTGTGACATAAAGACACGATAAACTACCTTGCATTTTCTATACTAGCACTCCTAAACAATAATCAAGTATGCCCAATTCTGTCATTTCAATCTATCTATGCAACTCACCTTTTGGTTTTTCAATTATTGAAGTTGTTACCTATATTGATGAGATCATCTATAGCTGAGGCCACAGTGACAATATCTGTTATACTTTTATCTGTATTGCACTAAAGGTGTTTTTCTTCAACAACACTACAATACATTGTATTTTCCATTCAGCAGAGGAGTGTACCCAGTAGCAGCCTTGGTCTGTGTGAAAATGGGTTGAATTCATAGTAGACTTTATATGTTGTTTTTAAGGTGTTTCCCCTTCAATAGTACTTCATCTTAGCAGATCCTTCCAATCTACTCCTTCAGCATATGCATACAGCCTTGGGGTACATGCTACAGATTCTAGTTTTGTTGTGAGGGTATCTCAACAATGAAAGAAGTGCATTGATTTTAGGCATCTTATGGTTGTTGTTTGCAAACATGCTTGTCTATTGTTTCCCAAACTTATATAGAGACATATTTAGTATAATTTTATAGTTTGACTTAGATGCTCACTTTTCTTAATTTAGGTGTTTTTCTTAGTACTATTTTATGCACAGATTTATCTTTAAGAAAAGTGCACAGTAGGGAAGGGTTCAATATATTGACCAGGAGACAATCTTCTAGGTAGGAGGTACTCTATTCTAGGGAGCTTTATCATGCATGTTAGGTGCTTTATCCTAGATATAGTTAAAATTCCCTACCTCCTTGACAAAGTCCCTGCCAAACAAGACACTGGTGGAAAGAGTTCCAAGTCCCTAAAATTTCCAAAAACCCACATAACCCTAGCTATCTAGCCTAAAATCCCTTACATTCCAGTCATCTCTTGTGTGTGATTTCATAGAGAGAGTCCTCTCTTCTTTGCTAGGGCTAGCTACCAAACTGAAATATTGGCCTATGGTTACCTCCGTTGATCTTGTCATCGGCCTGGGACATTGTGGAGGATAAAAGAGGGCATGACAACTAGGGAGTTCCAAGGTGTTCTGGTGAATGTAAGGTTCCCAAGTCATGGAAAAATGTAATGCTACTTGTGATTTCATGACTACAAAGGTGTGTTAGGGAATGCTACGACATGCTAACATGTGCCAGATAGTACGAATGTATGTCAAACAAGCCAAGATAATTCCAAGTGCTAAGGCATGCGAAGATGTACAAGGGTTCCAAGTCCCTGCCTCCTCTACTTCCATATCTTATCCACTAATGACATTTCCTTTGCCATATTTCATGCATTTTATTGTTTTAGGTCATTTATAGGTTATAAATGTCTTCATAGTTTCACTTCTAATTGAGTATTCAACTGAACATATTGATTTTCTTATACATAATTAATTTTCCCTCCACCCACTTGTCATAACTTCAATAGCCATTCGGTAGAGACCTGCAACTTTGATGTTTCTTTTCTTGTTTAGTAAAATACTGTCGAGACTTTAATTTATAGAAAGTTTTAGAATTTCAAATTTATGAAGTTTCGAGGTGTAATTTTTTAAAGTATAATTATTTAAAGGGTGCTATCTCAATGGAAGAGAAACTTCTTTATAAGGAGGAGGTTGGTGTTTTGATTCCATCGTGCCCTGACATCCATATGGAATGGCGAAAATCAATTTTTGGTGATGGAGGCTCTTTTGAGCATCACCAATGAGTTTTGGTGACATTTTTCGACCCTCACCAAAAATATGAAATGTTTACGGTCAACAAACACCACCATATATATGCATCAATAGTGACGACCCTCGAAGATCCATAACCATAAATCATTGTTGATGATATGAAATGGTGATTGTCATTGTCCATCATTATAGTCATTATTCGTGATGGACATTAAATGCCACCAGAACACCTATAATTCTGGCCATGCAACTTTTGGTGATGGTCAACGAACATCACCATATATATACACCAATAGTGACAGCTATTAAAGATCCATCACAATAAATCATTGTTGTTCATATGAAATGGTGACAGTCACTATCAATCTTTATAATCAATATTCGTGACGGACATTGAATGTCACCATAACACATATACTTTTGGTGGCACCATCTTTAGTGACGTTCAGTTTTTGGTGACCAAGGCTATCATCCATCACCATTTCTGATATGAAATGGTGATGGTCACTATCCATCATTATAGATCACTATTGGTGATGAAATTTGAATGACACTACAACACCTATACTTTTGGTGACGCCACCTTTGGTTACATTCACTTTTTGGTGACGAAGGCTATGGTCCATCACCATTGCTCATATGAGATGGTGATGGTTGTTATCCATCATTACAAATAATTATTGGTGACAGAATTCGTATGTCACTACAACACCTATACTTTTAGTGATGCCGCCTTTGGTGACATTTAGTTTTTGGTGACAAATTATCCTTTGATTGTCACCAATGAGCCTATGGTGACATTTTCACCCCTCACCAATGTCCTTTTTCTTGTAGTGAAAGCTCAAGTTTGACTTTTCTATGTGGCAGGATTGGATGACATGGCAAGGGTCCCATTGAATGGGGAAGTGCCAAGTGGAAGTTTCCACTGGGTCCCGCATATCACATATTGAAAAAAATAAAATTGAGCTACTGTTTAAGGATCGCCCCCCACAAATCGCACCAAACACCCTGTTGTTATGTTTTTACCACTGATAAAGTTCTGATTATGATAATACTGTCGAATGTGATACTTTTATGTGTTACATTTTAAGATCTTGATAGGTCCATCATATCGCATTGGTTACGTACTCATAGCCGATTCCCGATTGTGATAAGACCTAGACACGAGAATTTTATATATCACAGTTTAATACCCACGCAGGTCTGAAATACCACAATCGGAGTGTTCCCATCCTAACAAGACCTTTATCTATTGAGCTTCTGAGATTGCGATGAGCAAGAGATTTCGAACGTGGGACTATATATGTTGCAGTTAATTATCCTTATCGGGTCCGCAATACTACAATTGTAACATTTTGTTGTGTTTCGACCCCGCAAAACTTGTTTATTGCGATTTGGATATGGTTGATAGGTTATAGCCCATCGAGTTGCAAATTTCTCCCTCCATTGGTAGATTTGGGAGCTAAAATGGGGTTTTTGGTCAGTTTTGAAGCATTTTGTGGAAGAAATAGTGGAAGAACTGGTAGAAGTCATAACTTCTTCAGTTATTATCCAAATTGGATGAAAAAAGAGGATAGATAGCCATTTTTGAGTATTATGAACTCATTGAGATAGTTTTCAAGGGCATTTGAGCATCGTAAACACACTTTTGTTGTAATTTGAGCATAACAGAGAGGCCCAAGCCATTGGAAGCTAGACCAAGGAGACATAGCCCGTGAGGGGTGAACTCCTTTACCATGTGTTTGTTGTGTGTTTTATTGTGATGTTCTTTGCTATTATTTTTGTTGTTGTTCAGCATATATTTTTATGTTAAATTGTCTTATAACATTTACCTAAGAAATTGTCATGGGAATCGGTTAATTAAGAAAAGGTATTGAATCCTTAAGCACTTGATAAGTAAATTATGAGAATCTTGGGCTTTATTCTAAATTGGCAATTAGCACAACATTATTAATATGCTTCATTTCATATCAAACTTAGATTCTGTAAATTATCAATGGAAGAGCCTCAGAAGAAAACTAGGAATATATTGGGTAAGAAAAAATACACCGAACAAAGACCAATGTTACTAATGGTAGGTGTCAATCAAATTTAGAACACGGGATCAACCAAGAAGAGGAAAGGAAGAACCTACACCGAATAGGTTGGCATATACCATCTGGGTAGGCTTATGAAGCATCACACTCACAATAGAAGATCTTCCGTGAGGCAGTCAATGACTCTTGCCATTCACACTTTACATGACAATCATAACTTGGGCTTAGGAATCCAATTTTATCTTAGAAATCTCATTAACAAGTCTATTACTCTCTAGAAATGTATTTTGAAAGAACATAGTATGAAATTAAATTGTCGTTATATAACAAAAAATTGTTATCTCAGAAATTTCCCTTCATCCTTCATATCAAAAGATTCAAATCCTCAAATTTTTCAAGTTCTAGAGGACCTTCAATATTTTTCAAAGTAAGTGAAATTAAAATTGATTTTAAATGCAGCGGAGCTTTTTGAAACTATGATCAATCCACATAGAATTAAATCTAATATGGATATCACATATATAACATACTCCACAATCCCTTAGGTTCCCACTAGAATTTCCGTCCAAAAAGACCTTAAAGGGTTATAATCGTATACATTACAACTTAATTAAGGCTCACATAGTAAAAAAGGACACGACTTAAGGAATTAGGGACTTGTGGTCTTGAAGATCTTCATCATCCAACTATTGTTATAGGGCCATACCAAACTCTTACATTTTCTCTCTCTTTTTCATTTGTCATATGATGACCATACCACTCCAGAGAAGTGATATGAAAGAAATAAGTGATAGATACTTGCAATTCGTTGAAGGAATAAAAAACTATGATTATTCCTTTTTCATGAGGATTTAAGCTTCGCCACACTAAAGTATTGTCTGAAGGGTTCTATCATAGAAAATACATGTTGTGAATGCACCTTTGACTCCCAAGTTAATTTCAATCACCAACAATACTCGATGACCTGAAAACTTGTGTCAAACTGCAGATTCTAGGAATATCTTAGAATTTGATGCTCAGGAGAGGGGTTAATTGTTTGACCTCTCTTGACTATCATATTCTAGAATATTCTTGAAATATTCCATCGAAATAAGGATGCCCATTAGATATAGGAAATGTAAGGTAATATCCAAGCTCCTTCATGGATTGATCATCCATACTTGAATGACCATGGAGTCCCTTAATTTAACAAATCTTGCAACAATTAGAGCTTGATGAAAGACTTTCCACTCCTGAACCAGGTAATCATCCAATTTAACTCTTCTACATATTTCCATCAATCATTAAATACTACCATCCATAACTCTATTATGAACATTTGGAAAATATTCCAAACCCTGAGATTTTAGTCATTCCACAGGTATATATAAAAGGAATAGCAATAATGTCCTGTTCTCTAAAGACCCATTCCAATTTCAACTTTCTATATCTCTCCTATCTTCCATGCAAATAGCTTGCCTCCCAAGTGGTATTGAATCATTAATGCATTCCATGTCACAAAACAACGATTATGTATTTTAATTGGGTCCCTAATGAATTCTTCATTTCTTCATTGATTTTGGTTGTGTATTTCTAGATCATTACCTTTTTCCATAAACCCTATGAAGAGAGGAATTTACAAATTCCTTTGAATTAATATCAAATATTGCACAAATCAAAACCTTATCTATTGGATTACTAAAAATTTTAATTTATACAAGCACAGGAAATTAAACACTGATGTTCACCAACGACGCCTGCCTTCCGCTGACTACCACGAGACACTGACATTCTAGAAACGGTCTTTAAGCCACTATCTATAATATTTGTGATTATTCTAACACCTCACCTTAATTATGACCAAGGATAATTTTAGGGGCGAATGTTCGCCCTTTGGCGAAATTAAGGGGTTTTAAATTTTTAGTGGGCGAATATTTTGTATGATAGTACAATTTTACAAATCACCTCAAATAGCCCACCTTATTTTAAGGGAGAGGGTAAAAAAGGTAAATTTAGCCCTTGAAATTAGGAATTACATCCTTCCATTCGCCCATTTTCAAGAATAGGTTTTATTTAAGTGAATCCATTCGCCCATTTTCAAGAATAGGTTTTATTTAAGTGAATCCTATGGGCCAAATACCATATTTATAAAATATGTATGGTAAATTAATAAAAATATAAATAAATGAGAGGTATGGTAAATAAATAAAACATTTTTTATATTTACTCCATAAGTCACCTTATATACATGTAAGGGTGTAAACAAATAAAAATATAAGTAAAGTGGAGGTATGGTAAATAAATAAAACGTCTTTTTATACTTACTCAAAAGGTATGGTAAATAAATATAAATATAAATAAACTAGACGTATCGTAAATAAATAAAACCTCTTTTTATATTTAGTCCATAGCCCTCGTTCTATTTATGAAGGCTCAAGAAAGAGGTTTATTTAAGTGAATCCTATGGGCCAAATACCATATTTGTAAAAGAGGTATGGTAAATTAATAAAAATATATATAAACGAGAGGTATGGTAAACAAATAAAACATTTTTTTATATTTACTCATAAGTCACCTTATATTTACGAACAATCAAAAAATGGGTTATATTTAGGTGAAACCTATGGCCAAAATACTGCAAAAAACCATTATTAACCCTAATATTAGAATTAATAAAAAAAAAATGGCACATGGTATTGACCCATGGTATTCACCAAAATGGCACATGGTATTGACCCATGGTATTCACCTGGAATGTAGCCTATTTAAATGGGGAAATTAAACCAGCATGTAGCCTATGCTAAGATTCACTAGGACTTTACAAAGTTTTATTATTTAGTGAAAGACTCGCCAAGATCTTACAAGATTTTATAATTGAGTAAAATGTTCTAATAAAAATAAAAATGGCACATGGTATTGACCCATGGTATTCACCAAAATGGCACATGGTATTGACCCATGGTATTCACCTAGAATGTAGCCTATTTAAATGGGGGAATTAAACGAGCATGTAGCCTATGCTAAGAATCACTAGGACTTTACAAAGTTTTATTATTTAGTGAAAGACTCGCCAAGATCTTACAAGATTTTATAATTGAGTAAAATATTCGCCATGCCTGGTGAAAGATTCGCCAAAAAATTAAATATACATATTATATTATTGATAAAATCGCCTTCCATTTTTCCTATATACCATGGAGATTCGCCCATTTATTATATTTATAAATTTAGGGGGGTTCTTAAAATTTTCCCTGATTATGACCTATATTTTAACATTCTTGTTTGTCTAAGTCTAAGCTAGGCTTACAACATGATTTGTATTTTCTACAACACATAACATACTTCTACAAATTTCAAATTTAGCGTTTCCAAAGGGTTTGGTGAATATGCTAGCCATATTTTCATCTGTATTACAATGTGGTAAGTCAATTTATTTTGGTTTTAGTTTTAAAAATGTTGTGTTTCTATGTTCATTTACCTTGCATAGTATACAAGATTTTTTGTCAATTTGATGGTGCTTTGATTATCACATCTTATCGTTGTAGGTTGTAGTTGTGTTTCTTCAAAATCTTCAATTATCCTTGTAATACATAGGTAGCACTACTCAATGGTTTATACTCAACTTTAGTTTATGGCAATGAAATAGTTGTTTGTTTCTTATTTCTCCATGATGTCACTCTTGATCCTATATTGAACACATATCCATTGATATATTTCTTGTCATATATATTTACAACCTGGTCATAATCATAATGTCCTATCAACTAAACATTACAATCATTGGTATATACAATACCAAAACTAATAGTTCCCAAAGAACCCTTTTTCTATCTAGCCAATGGCTCTTACGATACTTTGTTGTGAAGTGACTAAGTATGTTCACTGTATACGATATGTTTGGCATAGAAGTAGTGAGATAATTCAAGCTTCCCACTAGTTTTCCATACAATGTTCCATTCACCTCTTTCATTACAACATTATTTCTGAATTTGATATTTTGTTCCAATGCAGGACTTATTACATTACATTTATTCATATGATATTTCATTAGTAGCTCAGGACTTTGTATATTTTCTTTGTGCGATTAAAGCTCTTTCGTTGTCTCTCAATACTTCAAGACCTGGAAAATAGTACATCTGTCCAAGATCCTTCACCTCAAATTCATGAGATAATCATCTTTTTATTTCTTTAACTAATTCAATATCACTCCCTGTTATTACTAGATCATAGAAATATAAAGAGATTAATTCTATATTTCCACTTCTAACTGACATGATATACAAATTAGGACCAATTCCACTTTTGTTCAATCCTTGCTATAAGAATAATTTATCTATTTTCTCTTACTAGGACATGGGTGCCTATTTTAGTCCATATAAGGCTTTCTTTAACTTTCAAGAAATATGTTCTTGCCCCTTCTTTACAAATTCCTCTAGTTAAACAAGATAAATATCTTCTTTTAATTCTCCATTTAGAAAATTTTATTTTACACATAATTGATGTACCTTCCAATCATATTTAGTGGCCAATGCTATCATTATTATGATTGTGTTAATTTTTTCAATCGAGGAAAAGGTGTCTTCATAACCATTTGCAACCAACCTTCCTTTTATGAATAACCATTTGCAACCAACCTTGCCTTATATTTTTCTATTCTACCATATGCATTGAATTTTTTACTTGTACAACCATTTTGATAAAATAGGGACATTGTTTCCTGGTAATTATGTTAATTTCCAAGTTTCATTTTTCATGATAGAGTCATATTCTTTATTCATAGCATCCATACATTCTTTATAAATTTTAGCTTGTTCAAATTTCAAAGGCTCGACAACAACAATTACTTGAGACATTAAAGCATACTCCTTCTACTTGATGGGGGTTTGAATTTATCATGTTCATCTTCTTAGTGGCTCATTGTTATGTGGAGTTCCTTATCATTTTCTTCTTCTTTGTGGTGTACTTTCATCACTTCTTTGCATGCTTTTACTTCTTGAAATGTCTTATGGGATATCCATGCTACTTTGATGTTTAGATGATTCCAGAAAATCTTCTTCTTCTTTGAAGTTGTCATAAGAAGGATGACATACATTATGTTAATCCTCTTTCATTTTTTCATCTACATGCTCATGAAATGTAACATGTCTACTTGTAAAAACCTTGTTAGTACTTGGCTCATACATTTTATGTGTTTTCTGTTATGTGATATAACTAATTAAAATGCATTTGATAGCTTTAGAATCAAAATTTCTCCAATCTTGTTGAGGAATATGACAAACTTCCTTACATCCAAATATTCTTAAATGACTAACTTTAGGTTTAAAACAATAAAATGCTTCAAATGGTTTTTTGTGGTTAGGAAAATTGGTAGGACTTCTATTCTTGAGATATACAGTTGTATTGATGGTTTCAACCCAAAAGCTATTAGAATGTCCTTTACCTTTCAACATTGTAGGAGAACATTCAACTAATGTTCTATTTTTCCTCTCACCTAGTCCATTTCATTGAGATGTGCATGGTTCTATAAATTGTTGCATAATTCCATTATTCTTGCAATATTTTATGACAACTCCTGAAGTGTACTCCTCTCCTTTATTTGATAGAATTTTAATGCTCCTTATTATTTGTTTTTTCTACCATGTTCTCGAATGATTTAAAGTATTAAAACACATCATTTTGATTTCTTATGAATTACACCCATGTATATCTAGTGCTATCATCAATAAATAAAAGAAAGTAATATGCTCCACCAAGGAACCTTGTCTGCATAGGACCACATGCATCAATATGCACTAATTCAGGAATTTCATGTTTTATTATATCTTTATGCACATTAAATTCTTCCATATGTTGTTTTCCTAGTGCACATCCTTCACATTTGTTGAAATATGGCAACAAGAATATTCCAATTTAATTTGTCCTTGAATTAAATTGTGAATGAAAATCAAATTTAATCTTAACAGCTACATGGAAATAATTGATTAATTTATTTTAGATTAATTAGTTGTAGAAATTCAAGTTAGAAGTATTTCTGAAGTCATGCAAGAGTTATCCCTTAACTTAAGGAGATAATATTGAGTTATATTTGAGTTGTAATTAATTAACTCTGTTTCCTGAGTTATGTCTAGTTACATTAGTTCCAAATTTTGAGGAACTAATAGTGAGTTAACAATCAATTGATGCATTAATGCACTCAACTAGTGCTACTCCAGTTAACTAAATATTGCCTCATCAGAAAATCATGCATGTCTATTTTGAGAAAGACCTAGTTGAAATTAATGTTCAAAGACATTGCACTATCAGTTGCATGTGTTTTCTTATAAAGCAAACTCATTCCTGTAGTCAAGGATTCATCCTTGAGGGTTGTGCGTTTTCGAAGGAACATCATCCACTTGGTAAAAGAAAATCATCCACAAGGAAAAGTGCAAGGAAATAGGTGCTTGGAGGGCAGAGAGGAATGCTAGAGAGAAGCCAAGACTTCCTCTGAGCACTTGTGAGGATTGTACTCAGAGCTAGCTAGCTGTGAGAGCTAAGGCTCTGTATAATTCCTATGTATTTCCACCATGTATGATAATACAATAGTGTGGGGTTTTTAGCTAAGGCTTTCCCTAAAGTATTTTCATGTGTATTGTGCCATTGATTCTTCTTCTTCTAGTTATATTGTTCAGCTCTATCTTTAAGCTTCCACAAATTGATAGTAGAAGTAGGTTATAGTATTCCGCTTTGATTTATATTGCATTATCGGGTCAACCTACATCAGGTTTTCTACAGCATTAAATGTGTTCACTTTTAATATTTGGAAGCATTTCTACCATTATTTTTTTTTGTAGTAACATTAGGTCATTATGGTTAAAGTTTCCATACCTTTGATGCCAAAGTTATTCATTTGACATGTTTCTCGATGCCAATTCTTGATGACATTTCTTTGTTACATCCAATTTGTATAAATTATTCAACTCTAACTCTCACTGCAAAAACCTTATTTTTGTCTTGCATATATTTTACCACACAATGTGACTTGACAAATTCCACTTTTAAATGTTCATCGACAATAGTAGAAACTGAAATTATGGTCTTTAATACTCAAACATACATCACATTATGAATTGGTTTTTCTTGTCCATTAGGTAGAATAAAAATTATATATACATTCCCTTTAATTTCATGTGATCTATTATGTCCTAAATAGATATGAACTCCATTATTATCTTTATGATATGTATCAAACCAATCTATTTTACATGGCATGTGAATTTAAACACTAGAATCAATGAACCATGTAGCGTCATCATAATTTTTTGTTGATAAAGAAACATTAGAGGCAATCAATTTAAGATTTATAAAGTCATGACTCATTGAATCATCTATGTCAATAGAATTTCCTAAATTCCTTATTTGTCTAAATTTATCCAACTTTATTTTCTTAAATTTTTTAGAAGAATGACCGTATTTTCCATAATAATATCAAACATTATTTCTACTTTAATCGTAATTTTCCTTCTAAATACTTCTTCCCTTTAAATATTAATGTGTTTACAGGCTCAAATGTACCATAAAAAAACTAGGTGGATTTCCCTGATCTGAAGACCCAATTAGACCTCACACCATTTGGGATAGGGGCCCCATTCGGTATGTGGGCCTGGATTCCACCATGAACGTTTCCTCTCTTGGTTATTGAATGAGAAGGTGTCATAGTCGGGACAAGAATGAAATTTCCAGTTAGGGAAACAAAGTAATCTTAAGACAGAAAAATTGCAGAAAGAGGTACAAACAAGTCGCATCATCAATAAGAAGAGATATGCCATGAAAGTGATCAGTGAGACATAACTTAATCAGACATACATAAACAATAACATGTCATAAATTAACTGAAAAATAGTTCACAATAGATCACTGACATGGCAAGAATTAAGTAAACACATGTACGAAAGAAAAACATACATTCAACAACAATGGACTAGTCCATGACATATATTGTATGGGACAGAACACATAGAAATACAGTGAAAATACGAGACAACCATTACAACCACCATTTGTTCAAAACCCAATAGCGTAACATGGGCTACTCATGCCATTTCCCAATGTAGAACCCTAACCTCACTACAACTCCATTCTACTAACTTTCAGGAGTTGAGTGCCTCTAGCTCTCAAGCAAAATTCAGTTATCTAATCCTCTAGTCTCCACTCATGTGCTAAAGTCCCATGGTAATGAGTCATGTGGGTATATTTATGGATATGACATGATTTTTCATCTACCACGACCCTTGATCTCCCCTCATGACTCTTGAAATTATTCATTGTTCTGTTATTCCTACTACCTGGTACATGCTCGTTTGACCTCAACATGAATGTTGATAGCATGATGAGAAAATTTTCATACTAATAGACGGGAGAATGTGAGGAGAAATGAGAAGTTTTAAGTGTTGGCATTATGATGCATATGTTGTCCTTGATGGAAACACACCTCTAGCAGAGCAACTCACTTCAACTCACTAGTATATGGTAACTATATGAATCTACAAGATAGATATCAGAGATGACATAATGATGGAATAGAATAATGGTCAAAGGTTTGATACAGGGATATTTTTAGTGTGTATTTTCTTTGATAACAGTTGTTCTTTGATGAATGAAGTAATTGATAAATCTATAAATAGGATGTGACAGAATGCATGGAATTTGTTTTTACAAATGTTACAAAATGTAGGGAAGTTCAAAGGAATCAGTTTAGAATTAATGTACAATGGAAAATAACATTATAACAGGTATATTATGAGGTAAGAAACTAATGGTACATAAGAACAGGATGATGGAAGAAAGGACTATGGATCAGAATCAAGCAATTGAGGAAAAAGAATCCTTTCAGGCATGTTAAGTTGTATATGCGGGTTCATTGTACAAAACGAGCATATACATATGCACACACATTCACAAGAGGAAAAGCATGTATCATATGGAAAATTAATGAAATTAAGGTGAAAGAATACCAAGGGTCCATACCATGTTATTAGCCCACAATATTGAGCGGAATAATGATTACTTGATCCCGTCTAAGAATACCATAGGTTATGTTAGTGTCAGTATTTGCATACTGCCATCAGTGATCAAAATTCCTCTTTTCATATATAATTAGGGTTCCATTCTGAAATTTTTCTCATTCCACTAGGTCGTCATGCAAAAATTTGGTCATTGAAGGTTGAATTAGGGTTTCCTTTACTCCTTTTATAAATTTACCACTTATTGGCTCATTTCAACCTTGTCAAGTATCCATTGTCCATAAAGTTAATGAAATCATGCCATCACATCATTCATGTCATCTTGAAATTCAGCCCTTCAAGGTCTCATTACGTATTTTGGGTTTTTCAAGGTTTCATTAGGTCATTATGGTTTCCAACGTTCCAATAAAACTCCATTCCATTGCATAAGACCAGAAAGTAAAGGGTGATCAAATAACATCTCTTCACCATGTCAAGATGATTTATAAATAGAAATTCTTATTTCATCATGTAATTTTATGTTCACTATATGTAATAAGTATTATTCCTAAGCTGCCAACTCAATCTCTATATTCAGCTTCATTAAAGCAAATTCAAATTCAAGGAGCTCTCAAAGACCATCAAAAGATCAACTTTTCAAAGGAAATAGTCAAATGAAAGGGTAATGTTTCAAAAAGCTAAGTGAATGCCAAAGGGAGTTGTCTTTTCCTAAATGTGCCTAAATCATCATTTTCCACAAGCACTAAACCCTAATTTCCTCTCCCACTGAGCTAGGGTTCGTTATGCAATCAGAGAAATATGAGAAAAGGAGGCATAAGGGAGGTCATTTCAGCAATTATAAGGCCATTACAGCTCACAAAAATCATGTCTCCATCATTTTTCAAGAAGTCATTCCAAGAGAAAAATCATTTTCCACACAATGGGCCAGTTTTTATTCAAACTGTGTTTCACACCAAATAGGGATGAATTTGGCAAAAGTGAGAGAGGGTTTTGTCTATAATAGGCCAAATATTAGAAAACTCCTTCATGCTTTACATAGGTGTCACAGTTTTGGATAAATGTAAAACATACAGTTGCTACAAGAGAGTTGCTACACTTCTAGAGTGACCTTGTGAAAATGCATTTGTCTTCTATCTAGAGTGTCTAAATGACTTTCCCGATGAGTCAAATGATACAAGATAGAAAGAGAGTTCCAATGAAATATCATGAGCTCAAGTTGGAGTTGTGGAATACCTGCTAATGTTTCCTGCAAGATCACACTTCATTTTTGCAACCTCATTTTGCACTTTTTGACCAGTCTTAGGAGAATTGATTTTTGAGGGTCTATAATTTCTCATGTTAAGTGCTTGATAGGTCCATTGTGTAGCCAAGAGAGATATATTTCCAACGATATATCATGGGCTCAATCGGGCTTGGGGAAGGCACTCAAACATTGATTTGAAGTCAGGATTGCACACTTCCTTCTTGCATTATGAACTTGCCTAGACATCAGTAGCATGGTTAAACGTCCAGTGCCCTAGGTGTTGCACACTTTTTTGGGAACTTTTTGGAGAAATTGAGACCACCACTAGATGAAGAATGACAAATACGTCTAAGAAAACCATGTTTCTAGCCCTCTTTTGCAAAACCGACAGGCGAAAAAGGGAAAAAAAACTAGCAAAAAATCACATTTCTGCCCTCCTTTTTGGGCTAGGCGATGAGCACTTGACCAGTCTTGGGAGAATGAAGTTTTGGAGGGTAAAATCAAGCCCATTTTGGAAAGTAAATGTAGATTTAGAAACTAGATAGGGTAAGCTTTCCAATGAGCTATCCTTGGCTTAATTTGGACACTAGGAAGGCAACAAAAAGAAACCTGCAAGATGAAGGTGTTATAGACATTTTTGGGCACTGCAACCCCAATCAATTATGTCCATAAACCGAGGGCTCCTAAGTCCCTAAAAGTGTTGTTCCAACCCATAAAAGAACAAGGTCAACTGACTACATCATCTTCCAGAAACTTCTCCTGTGACACTTGCCTCTCTGCATTCGCCCAAGGATGAGTAAGAGATCATCAATCTCCAAGTGGAATCAAGAACTATCAGAGAGAGGACACTAATCAAATCTTAGAAGCTGACTCACCACCCTTGCAAACATCTATATATGGATCCCTCATCCCAGAGATCCAGAGGCTGGAATTTTGTATCTTGTAAGGAAGTGCTGCTGGTTTCTTTGTGTAACATCATAGTGTTGCGTGATCTAAGCTTTTCATGAGGTGAAGAAGGGATTTCTTGCTGAGAGGATGATGCTGGGTCAGAACAATTGGTTGTAATCCTCTTTTCTTTTCTTGATATTAATAAAGGTATTCAAGTTTTCCTCCAAATTCTTGTATGATTGATGATATATGCATTTGTGTGATCAATATATATCTGGTCCCATATTGTTTATGTTAGTAGATCTCAGTTCTTGGATAGTGTTATGCTGCTTTGATTCCACAGGTGCTCTTTGAAGCTGGGTAGACGAGGAAGTGAGTGGCAAAGATCTATCATAAGGGAAAAGAAGCAAGCAAGGAACCAAGCATAAGACAAAGGTTGGTCTCCTTTGTTCCCCTCTTATCTACTTCTCATAAAGGAAAATGAAAGTAGTTTTAGTTTGTTTGTTTCTAAGATAGCTACCAGTCTTAGTGGGACTAGCAGCTCTGCATAGACACTAGTTTTCCCAATAACAAAATGGTGACTCCACTGGGGAGCGAATAGATTGTTTGTTTGTCTATATTTTTTTTCTTTATAAACTTATAGACGGAGCCTGAAGTCAAGCCCACTAGCCTTTGAACTGCATTTTCTATGCAAGTGCAAAGTAGATCAATGCTACTTCAGTCTATCTCTGGGTTTTGTTTATGAACTGAACAATCGATTTGCAAACTCTCTAATTTCCCTTGTGGTGGCTCTAGTAACCTCCTTAGATCTACCCGTGTGATTTATTTACTGATTACCACTTGCTCGCCCTAAATCCCTGAACTGTGCTGCAAACTGTGATCAAGAACTGGATCAAAAGTCTCGCACTGTACCATCGCACCCTCTCTTCAAGGATATCAGTATGCATCGCACTTCCCTTGTGTTGTAGGTGGGATGCATACTAGAATCCTTGTGTAATAGGTGCGCTAATCAGAAAAGGCTAATTTTGCTTCCAGACTTTGGTTTTTCTTTACTCTTTTCAGCTCTATTAAGGAGTTTTGATGTCTGTAGTTAGTATACCTTTGTTGGAAACCCCCTTCCTTGCCATTATTCTGCCTCCATTGTGCAAAGAGCTGTAATTTTTTTTATGTATTGTGAGCCATTTTCAGTTCTCTTTTAAAAAGAAGTAGCGTAATTGAACTGTCGTTTCTTGATTTGGAAATGTTGCAAGTGTCGTTTTCAGTCATAGAAGAGAATCCGATTGTTCTTGATAGTCGATTACACTGTTACTCTTGTATTTGATTTGAATTGGTAGTTTTTCAAGTGTCGAAAGCAAGTTTTCAATTCCAAATCACAAAGTGTCGTCATTGTCTTCATTTTGTCTTGAAAAGAAGCTTGTTAGTAATGGTGCTTTGAAAAATAATTCAGATTTGCACTTAGCTTTCTTTCTATCATTCACACATTAAGGAGGCTGAAAAAAATACATGCATGTGCATTTGCATTTAGACTTTTTGTTGGTTTGATTTAGGACAGTGCATATAGTGTGTGCTCTCTGCTCTATGTTGAAAGAATATCATGTCTCTTTCTTTAGTAGCTAGGATTTTCATTGCAAAAAGAAGATTAAACGATTGTTTATCATCTTAGATTGCATTTTAGGAATTGTATATCTACATCACACGATGAACCTAAAGGCAAATTTCTTAAGCAAGATCAACTGTAAAATAAATTTAATGAATCTAAAAACACTTTGGAACCTAACGCACAACATTTAGAAGTCTAGGCTAGAGACATATTACGGTGTCGTAAAGCCTGGTAACTTTTGTTTTCATTGCTGGTTGGGTGATTCCTCCACTTTGAGATGACAAGTGCCAGTACGGACTTGTGCTCCCACGTACCATTGAGTATATATTGCGATACCACAATAGGCTATATCTTTTATCCATAGGAAGTCGTGTCTGCCGCCCTATCGATCGCAATGCACTAAGCACAACATTCGGCAAGATTGGTTGTCGTACCATAAAAAGTATTCTGCAGTTTTGCGATTGGTGTGGTAATCCCTCTATCTAGATTTCCAGAGTAGTCTCTTTCGTTCCTTTTAAGACTCCTTAAAGGAAAAGTTCCATCTGACCACTTGTCACTTCAAGCTCATTAAAAATCGAAGGTGACTAGAGTCATCTTTTGTTTTTTCTCGACTCTTAAAAATTGAAAAAAAAAGTTGTGTCAAAGCATCTAAAATTTATTTGAATCGGAATAAACATCACCTTTCCTACGTTGGTCTTAGGTTGAGAAAAATGGAGTCCACCAACCAAGGATTTCCCATTGGAGGAAATCCTAGTCCTTTCTCCTCTTGGGGAGATGTTGGTGCACCCCATATGGCCACATTGTCGCTTCCAGGATTGACAATCGGCCTGCCGTATGGCTCTTCTCGACCTCTGTCGTTCAGAACACCGTGATTCCTGAACAATCAAGTAAGCAACTAGACGATACCAAAGCTACCCCCAACCTTCTACTTCATCCAATTCTCCCTCTCCTCCTTCCTCTTCGCTTGGTGAAGCTGGTAAAGCCAAAAATCATGTAACTAAGAAGGAGAAGAAGGGGAAGGAGAAGAAAGAGAAGAAGAAAAAGGAGCCAAAGGTGAAAAGGGGCAACCAGGCATCATCTAGTGAAAATCCACACACTGCTCTGTCAAACCTTAAATCTCCATGTGTCATTTGCAAAGGAGATCACTATCATCGAGATTATCCTTGCATCCCTCGGATCTTAACGGACTGGTCTCCTCATTTGCACAATCCGGTGTCAACAACCTCTGATGATCATGTTAAAAGTACAGCGTCAACTAGTGAAAGCAAAATGTCACGACAGAAAAGGAAAAGTAAATTCCCCTGTAAACTGTGTGAAGGTGATCACGCCATCCACTGTTGTCCCTTCCTAGATGAGGCTAAGAGAGTTTTGGACGACCATCCAGTTTCACCGTTACGGCTTCCTCCTAGATATAAGAAACTCTTGCCAAGTCCATCACTAGTTGAAAATCTGACTGACACGCCATTGTGGTCGGTCGAAGCGTCTATCATTGAAGATAAACCTTCTGAATCCACACCAAATGAAAGTCAAAAGGTCGAGGTGGCAGTTGACCCGGTCTTGCCTTCAGAAGGTCCGTCTTCAGATGATACAATCACCAGAAAGAACAAGAACGACACCGTTCAAATTCTCTTCGTAAACACAGACTCTGACGAACATGGGAGCAGTATACCGGTTCCTTTACCGTAGGAAGGAAGTTCGTCAGAGTCATATCCGACCGTCTACTCGGTCCCACCTCCAAGCAACCTAGTCACTTCCTTCAATTGGAATCTACTAGGCAGACCCCGTTTACCGGCCAGTGTACCATTTCGAATCATTGCTCAAATATACAAAATGGTCATGGCCGGTACCATCATAGATGAAGGGGCTTCTGTGAGTATCCTTTCCTCAACTGCTTGGAAAGCGCTTGGTTTACCATCGCTTTTTCCTGAAATAAGAAATCTAACAGGCTTTGACAAAGGAACCAGTCGACCATTAGGGATCCTTCCCAATGTGCTGATAACATTGAGAAGGAAAACCGTTCACATGAACATAATGGTAGTCCAAGGGCCCCTGGATTAGAATCTACTCCTTGGATGCGACTATATTTATTGCATGGGAGCCATTGTCTCCTCACTCTTTAGAGTAATGTGTTTTCTGCATGAAGGAAGAGTGGTCAAGCTCGTAGACTAGCTTTCATTCCCCAGTTCACACATAGAAAATAGTCAAATACCATCCTTGAATGATCTTCTCACACAAGGAATGTCTCATCAATCCCCAGTCCATCCACCTAATGAGCGCGAGTGATTTGGGAGGACATGACTGAAACCCAAGGGGCATGCACCCTGGTCTATTTCGATAGGAAAACCTTGGGTATAGGGTAGGTTTCCGTGAAGGATATATGACTGGTTTGTGAGATTAAATTGGAATAAGATTTCTCCGTTATATTTATGTGAGTGGAGGCTAGCTGCACCGCTCACCTTTGTCCATTTCGGTAGACATCTCCAGGGAAGTGTTTTGTCTGAAGTGAGGATAGAATAATCTTTGGTAACCTGGAAATTTTTCGCTATACCTGGGGGCATGCAAACCTTTTGACATGCAAGCGAAGAGAAGCCATTTATCTTTTTAAATTTGTAGGTCCTCTAACCCTTTAAACTCGTAGGATTGGTCGTTTCCTAACTTGCATAAAGAAAGGATGCGGGGCAAACCTTTGAAAAAATGCCATCTTAAATGAGACATCCTTATTATACGACTGGATCGAGCAGTTTTTATGTGGAGTTCAAGCTCGTTAAAAATTAAAAATAAGCAGCGAGAAATGTTTCCCCCAGAGTTTAAGCTCATTCATTAAAAAATGAACCAATTTCCGGTAAATAACCATTGTGAATGCATTATCATCAGCCTTTGAAGCCTTGGTCATGTTCTCATCATCACCTCCACTCTGTATTAGCCGATCATTCACCTCCATTTGATTGTTTACCCTTTTTGAGGAACAACTGCAAAGAGTGATCCTGTTAGCCATCCTTGTGACACTGCCGTGATTGGAAAATTCCAAACCTTACCTGGAATTAGTTACTACCCGAATTTTTCACTCGTTCCTCGAAAAACGAGTCTCCTTTAAGCTCTTTTCATCTGACTCGTAAAATATGAAAAGATTGTCGAGCAATTGGCCTCTCCAGCTCGTTAAAGTGACCGGAAGTGCTATCCCTCCTTTAGATTTTAATCTTTTTGGACCTGAGGGATTATTACACAAAAAGATCGAGCGCTTGTTTTGTTCGGCTCATTAAAATTACCGAAAATTCATCCCTTTTGTATTATTTTATACTTTTTCAGACATAAGGGATTATATGACGAAAAAGGATTGTTGGAGTTTTCCTTACGGCCCTTTTCAGACTCTCTAAAATTGAAAAGGATCGAGTTATCTTTGTCGATAAACTCGTTAAAACCGAATAGTGACAAACTTGTCCATACAAACAAGAACGAGTTTCACTATTGCTAGGCTCGTTAAAACATATCGATGGGTTTTCGCGAAGGGAAAATTATAGAACAAGCATATGTTATCCTCCTCAAGCTTGAAAAAAATAAAGAGGTACTGGTCAGCAATGACTAGGGAAAAATTGGGAAGAAAACTTGAAGAAACTTTATTGGTAGCAAGTCGCTCTTGAACATGACACTTTCACTCCGCATCCGAGTCGGGTTGGGTTGTTCCGTTCACTGGTCATATCACCATTGGTCCATCACACCATCCATATTTGGGGTTAATGCTACCAATCCATCATGTTAGTGTCGCTGATATGTTCAAGAGAAGTCGCTCAAAGAATTCACCTGTGTCTCATCCACTGCAATACATTTACGTTCCATGCTTTCATGACCGCCACCCTGAACCTCATATCATCAGACCATTTTCAGCTCTATCAAAATCATTTGCTCCATTCCGTGTCATAGATGTGGGATTCACTAAGGCCCTCCTATGACGGATCGCTTCTTGTTGACATCAGCTCATTATCCAAGAAATCGATCTAGGAACAACCCTTTCAGTACTTTGAAGCTTGCGTGCCTCAATGGCAAGTTTCTCACTTCCGGCGACAGGTTTACATCAATGGCATTCAACCGAAAGATTTTGCGTGGTTTTCAACGCCAAATCCCTTATTCACACCACGTGAATAGTACCTTAGTACCTTGAGGGTCATCATCAATATCGTTGACTCCTCTCGTGCCTATTAACAACTTACATCGTTGGCTGGTAATCAAGAGATGTCTTTCCATGTTCGACTCCAGAACATCCCTCACATGGATCGACTTGTACTTTGAGTGAAGATCGAACGAGATTGAAGATCCCGGATCTAGTTTCATCCATCCGGGCTACAATATATGTTCAAGAAGATAAAGACATCAAATGTACATCATTGTTGCACAGATAATCATCCAATATAAGGGATGATGGCTCTACTAGAATCATCAATCTGCACACAGACGATTGTCTGTCTTATGTACATGAAAATGAATTTATAAAGCTGAGCATGGGAATGCCCGCCTCAGCTAGATCATGAAAATATTATGAAGATAATGTATTGTATTGTATCTTATTACAGGTCGCTTTCCATCTCGAAAAATCTTTGGATCCTCATGATAAATCATTTCACCCGACATCAAAAGATTAACAACCTCATGCTTTAGGGGGCAATTGTTATAGACATTTTTGGGTACTGCAACCCAAATCAATTATGTCCATAAACTGAGGGCTCCTAAGTCCATAAAAGTGTTGTTCCAACCCCTAAAAGAACAAGGTCAACTGATTACATCATCTTCCAGAAACTTCTCCTGTGACACTTGCCTCTCTGCATTCGCCCAGGGCTGAGTAAGAGATCATCAATCTCCAAGTGGAATCAAGAACTATCAAAGAGAGGACACTAATCAAATCTCAGAAGCTGACTCACCCCCCTTGCAAACATCTATATATGGATCCCTCATCCCAGAGATCCAGAGGCTGGAATTTTGTATCTTGTAAGGAACTGCTGCTGGTTTCTTAGTTAACATCATAGTGTTGGGTGATCTAAGCTTTTCATGAGGTGAAGAAGGGATTTCTTGCTGAGAGGATGACGGTGGGTCAGAACAATTGGTTGTAATCCTCTTTCCCTTTCTTGATATTAATAAAGCTATTCAAGTTTTCCTCCACATTCTTGTATGATTGATGATATATGCATTTGTGTGGTCAATATATATCTGGTCCCATATTGTTTATGTTAGTAGATCTCTGTTCTTGGATAGTGTTATGCTGCTTTGATTCCACAGGTGCTCTTTGAAGTTGGGTAGACGAGGAAGCAAGTGGCAAAGATCTATCAGAAGGGAGAGGAATCAAGCAAGGAACCAAGCACAAGACAGGGGTTGGTCTCCTTTGTTCCCCTCTTATCTACTTCTCATAAAGGAAAACGAAAGTAGTTTTAGTTTGTTTGTTTCTAGGATAGCTACCAGTATTAGTGGGACTAGTAGCTCTGCATAGACACTAGTTTTCCCGATAACAGATGGGCACACATGACACTAAGAGGGCGCACTAGATAGAAAGATGGCGCACTTGACAATTTTCTTGATTTTTCACTGTTTTTATCCAATTTTTGTTTTCACCTATGGAAACCAACTTTTTATTGATGTAATTGATATTGTAAATGTAATTATGGTCTTTTACTATTACCTAGGGGTAAATACATTAGGTAAATATACTCCACTAGGTGTAATGAATCGGTTTCAATGTATTTAGGGATGAGTCAATTTGACCACCCTACACTCCAGGTATCGATTCATATTTTGGTGGAACTACTCCTCTTCTCATGGATTCGACCACTGAGGTTGGGACGAGTTTTTTTTATGTCTATATCTTTCCTATTTTCAGAGGCTGGACATAGATGGATGTTGTACTAGTGAGCAGAGACACTATTGTTATAGCTCCAAATCTCACTCTTATGGTTTGTGATGCTGTACTCATGCCCTAGGGCAACCCCTCCTTCCAGACCTGGTCCTAAAATTTAAAAAACAGTGTTTTATCCCTTATATGCGACATTGCCCTGAGTTAAACGCGTGTATACGTGGGTCTGTGTATATCCAACCCACGTATATGTATTAAAACACTTAAAAAAATATAAAATTCCTTATTTTCAGGCGGAGATCGCGGGTTTTGCCTGCTAATCACCTCTTAGTGCCCGTGGCCCAACTGTTCCCAACCAACTCCCAACTAAAAAACTACTTTGGGAGAGGTATAAAAAGACCTCAAAAGGAAGGCCTAAAGGAGGAGAGAAGAGAGAGAAAGGTTATTATGTTGAGATTTTTCCCCCGACCAGGTCTGAAGTCCCTTGTGCCTTCTGTACTTCCCCCATTTGTCCAGGAAACCTTTGTTTCCTTGTGTGTTGATGTTCATCCACCATTTATGACATCATGGAAAGAGTCATGGAAGGATTTTGTTAAAGGCTTGAGGCTGGAACGGATCCAGAAGGAAGCTTTGCTTGGAGCCTGCTGAAGGTGATTCAGGTGAAAATATTCCTTTTTTATGTACTTTATTTGTCTATAATAAAAGAAACACATGTCTTGGTTCCCGAAATGAATCTTCTTTATGTTAATGATATTCATGTTTAGAATTCATATGTAAATGGTTATTTGGATTTCATAACTAACTACCTTTATTTATAACATGAAGATGGTTTCTTTATAAGTTTTTGTCCATATACTGTTGTGTTCTTTGAATTGGTTATTTTGCAGGACAAAAGAGAAGAAGGGAACTCCAAGAAGGGTTTGGACCCTAAAGGTCTTCTCAAACATAGGACCTAAGGTACGTACCCTTTACAATAGAATTTGCTTATAATAGCATAATGGCTGTGTGAATGTGCGCTTCTTTGAATAGACAACTTTCAGTCTGCTAAGGTTTCAACCCAAAAAGCCCTAGGGGAACATTTCCCTCCATCAAAATTGGCAACTCTGCTGGGGACAACACTCTTGTTGTTCCTAGTTTGGGTATTTTTCAAGCAAATCAGGGCTTAGCTGCCTGTTTGTTTGCTGTTGTTGTCTGGTCTATTTTTGAACTTTAAGTTTTGCCAGTTTCTTCAGTTTGTTTTTTATTTTTCTTGAAACCTTTTATATACGCTGTTTTTCTTAGTTACAGAAGCGTATGTACGCATGTTTCTTTAAGTGAACCCACGTATACACAGGTTTCCTTAGTTACAGTAGCGTATACACGCATTCTGTACATAAGTACAGTCGCGTATATCTTTCAATTTTCAAGATTTGTAAATCTTTTTGTCTCTGAAGGTCTGTCTGGTAGTTTGAGTCAGTCTGAAACAGTCATTTTCCAGTATCAGTTATTTGTTTTACAGCGAGCATCTTGTTCTGAATTCTCTCTGAGTATAAGAAGTATTGGTCTTGTTTTTTGTTGATTGCAAGCGTCATCGTTTTTGCTAAAGCACGCAAGATTTCTTGCTAGGAATCTTGGCTGCTCTGATTTATCAGGGTAGGAAGATTGATCTCAATCTTTGTGTTAACCTTGCTTTTGGTGACTTTTTGTTTGCTTGACAAAAACCACTTTTTGTGACCATCCACTTCTTTGTTTCATGAAAAGTTGTTGATTGACACTTTCTTGGAATTGGTCTTTTTGACCTTTTTGGTTTTCGTTGCCAAAGCTTTCATTGTTGCTTTTGATTGTTAAGAGAACTTTTTAACACATTTATTTTTGTTGAGTTTTCATCCGTTGTGTGGTGTCAACTTGCAAAAGTGTTTGATTGCCTATTCTTTAATCACAAGTTTCAGTGTTGTTGAGAGCGTTTTTTGAAAAGACTCTTTTGTTGTTGCTTTTGAAGAAAATCTTTTGAAAAACTTAGTTATGCTTTCTTGAACTTGGTTTTCATTTTGTTTCCTTTTAGTGAGTGAAAGTGCTTTATTTTTGTCTTAGAACTTGTTTTTAGTGTTTAGACGAAATGAATTGTAGCATCCGATATTCCATCTAGACATTTTAAGTGGCAAGATAAAGATTGCTAAGCAAACAACTTTCATTTTTTGTTTTTAGAGTAGTTTTTAAATCTTGCATCGGCATATATTTGTTGCATTAGGATAGATTTGCATCCCCTTTTTAGGCATACATAGAGTTCTTAACTTTTGTGAGTGTGAACCATGAATTAACGAAAAGAAAAGAAAAATTTGCTTTATTAGAAGTTCCTCTGAACCCTATAGAAATTGCTCTTCATCGAAAAACGAAAAAGTGCATGTGCATGTAGTTAAGTTTTTATTAATTTCTTTTGCGTCAAAAAACACCACTAGTTTCACTTTCGTTACCTTGTGACTTAAAGAACGGCCTATTTTAAAATCAAGTGCTAACTAAAATTCACTAGAAGTTTTTGTTTTAGTCAGTTACACCAACAAGTTTAGGATTTTAGGGCCTTGGATTAGGCGAGTGGAGAGTTAACTCTCCAAGGCCATATAAGCGTCAAACGTAGGAGTTTGAATAATGAGAGAAAATCCAATAGCGTTAGGAAGACCAGGAAGGCTCCGGATCTAGGAGTTAAGCACGAGGGTCTGTAAAGACAGGGAAGAGAGATACCCCCTCTCCTACTTGTCCGAACTTACCTCACGACTGTTCTGCTTGGCTTCTACGACGAGTTGGTATCCATAGTTGCTACTCCTAGGGATCTACACAGGTGGCTGCGGAGGGGAATCCCGTGGCACCTGAGGTCGACATTGCATCACTCTCGATAGTACTACTTGAGGGCACCGTTGCGAAGGTTGGGGGCTTGCACCAGCGCAGGCTGTTGTTAGGAGGTCAGCGTAACTTCCTCTGATACCTTCGCTGATAGGATTGGGCCGTCATCATCCCAGACTATCTTCGGAAGGCCCCTTAATTTCACTTTCTTGTATTTGGGTGTCCGATCTTAATCACCCGGAGCGGAAATACTTTGAAGTTTTTTGACTGGCTGTTATCTTTAGCGAATTTATAGTGTGTGCTCTGTGCTCTTAGTTGGCCTAGCTTTCAATTTTTTGAGTCTTTAGTTAGATCATAACAAAAAATTCAAAGTGGCTGATCGATCTCCCAGACGGTCTCGAAGACTTCTTGGTCTTTCACCACCAAGTTTAGAGCCTTCTCCTAGAAGGCGCAGAGGTAATACTACCGGTGGGTTCCATCCCACGCCGGTTGACGCATCAGGGATTGATCCTCCTCTCGGGGGCATTAGTGCTCAAGCAAGACCTGGCACTTCTGAACAAGAGAGGGACACTCCAGTCCTTTCTCGAGTTCTCTTTCAAGCGGAGAATAGCATAGAGGTAGAAGAACTCTCAGAGTCGTTAGCAGCTCCGAATTCTCCACTGCCATCTAGTCATCCAGACATATTGCAATACGTTGGGACTCTGACGCATAGACCGTCAAGTCCAGGTTACGCTTCGCGCTTACCATTTATGACCACTACTGGAAGCATGGCTTCTATAAGTGCTACGACTATGTAAACCCCAACATCGGTGCAAGGGGGAGGAACCATTTCCATCTCCTCTGCTTCCTTGTTTGGATCTTTTTCTAGCACATCTTTAGTTGGGTCTACCTCCATTCCGTCGACGAGTGGAAATGCCCAAACCAATGCTTTTGGTACTAGATTCTTCCCATTTGGCACCCATTCACAGGGTATTCCATCAGTTCTGTTTAGTGCCGCTACGTCCATGGTGGGCGGATCGGCTTCATTCCAGGGTTTTCCTTTTGGAAGTGGTCATAAAACACATTCCAACCCGACGATAGAATCCATGCCTTTTTCTTATGTAGGACAAAGCAGCAATCCTTTCCAAGGTTGGAATAACCCTGGGGTTAGTGGCACGGGAACAGGGAATCCGTTTATCGGCCAACAAGGGAATAGGTCGTACTCCACGGTTAGTTTGTTTCAAACTATTCCTCCCCTAGCTTCGGCTTGGAATCCTTACCAGGGGTTATCAACCCCTTATAATCCTTTAGGAGGAAACTTTGCTGGTTATGGAGGTTTTGCGGCCGGAGTTGGTCAAACTCTAAATTTTGCTGGATCACAAGGCTTGCCTTTTGGTTCAGCCGGTTCTACGGGTTACTTCAGGCAGCCTGGTGCCTCCCAAAACCCAAGACAACCTTTTCAGAACTTTGGAAGTTCTGCCCAGTCTGGTTGGAATCCCCAAGGTCCTCCTAGGCTTCTGTTTCTGGCAACGTTGAACTTGCCAGATCTCACTAAGTTAACAAATGACCCAATCAAATATAATTCGGCCTAGCCTCCAGTCCCAACCAAACTCCCTTCGGACATTCCAAAATTTGAAGGGAAGAGCGGTGAAGACCCAGGCGACCATGTAACCACATTCCATTTGTGGTGCTCATCTAACTCCCTTATCGATAACTCGATTAGGTTGAGACTCTTTCAGTGCACCTTGACTGGTAATGCGACCAAATGGTATATAGAGTTGCCAGGGGGCAGCTTCACATCTTTTGCTGACTTAGCCAATATTTTCTTAAATCATTTCCAGTTGCCTGTCCGCTATGATGCCAGAACTGAACTTCTGGCCACTTTTCGTCAGGATAAGGCGACTCACATTTCTGACCATATTCAGGAGTGGAGAT
The DNA here is from genome assembly GCA_031772625.1 of Pinus tabuliformis. Taxonomy (NCBI): domain Eukaryota; kingdom Viridiplantae; phylum Streptophyta; class Pinopsida; order Pinales; family Pinaceae; genus Pinus; species Pinus tabuliformis. The sequence continues at coordinate 236,931,408 of CM062816.1, read as the reverse complement.
GGAGAAAGAGGCTCATTAAAGCCGAAATCCCTCCGGAGAAATCTTTACAACTCGAGATCTCTAAGGATGTCTCCATGTCTGGGGTCTATTCTAAGGAGCAAACCATTTTTAGGGCCCAGCAATTAGAATTGATCTACTCTCAGTCTGGGATCCTACAAAAATACTTGCCAGATGCTCCTGGGTCTAAGGTTGACGTAGCCAAGTCAAAGCCAGGTCCGCACACGGATGGTATCGTCGGGTCAGTAGACACAACTACCATGAACTTGTTGAATCAATTGTAGCAGTTGTCCTTACAAACTGCTTCTAACAACCAAGTCACATCGTCTAATTCCCGGGCTTCCCAAACTTCTTCAATTAATGCCGTCCAATCTGATAACCCCAAAGGAAATCAAAATTCCAATGGGAAAAAGAAAGGATGAGGTAAGAAAAAGAACCAGGATGAGAATCCTGATGCAAATAAATCCGGCAACAATGTTAGTGGTGGTAGAAATGAGCCGAGAAAGAAAGTCAAGTTTCCATGCAAGTTGTGCAGTGGAGACCAGTTAGCTCATCTCTGCCCCAACATTGAAGATGCTAAGCGCTTGTTAGGACAGCAAGGGACTTCTAGTTCTCAAGCTGTGTTAACTAACCTGTTTCCCCAAGGGCAGCAACTTCTTGTTGGCGCGAGTTCAAACCCTGGAACCTCCACAGGGGGCAACCAGGAAGGGGAAAAATCATCGAATGTTTTCATGATGGGTTCTAACGTCCATGTGACTACTCAGTCACATGATTATGGTGAAGCCGAAACTTCCAAGGACAAGACTGTTCCCGGAAGTACTGACCTTCATATTGAGCGACCCCTTGTTGAGACTATACCAAGGATACCAAAAGGTTCTGCTAAACGCGCGACTATTAATCCTAATGCCAGGGCCGCCCAGAATTACTCCATTGTGGAGGATCTGGCTCAGAGTCCATGCGCCATGTCCACTTTAGAGGTTCTCTAGTCATGTCCGGCTCAGCGAAGTGCTTTACTTTCCGCGATTGGAGCAGTCGATCCAGCTAATTCTTTAGTGCTCACTTTCGACATGTTAAATGTCAAAAAGTGACTCCCTCATCATATGGCTTTCCAAATAAAGTCTACATACTGGAAAATCAATATCTTTTGTACCGTTATAGATGAAGGAGCTTCCACGTGTGTCATGTCGATGTCATGTTGGAAGGCTATTGGATCACCTTCGGCTGTTCCTTCACCCACCGTCTTGACTGCATTTGATGGTCATTCTCATAAGCCGCATGGGATTATCCCGGCCTTTCCTATATGTGTTGGGGCGAAGGTCGTCAATATTGAAGTAGAAGTCATAGATGCTAACCTAGACTATAATCTCCTATTAGGAAGGAACTGGGTATACGAAATGGACGTCGTTGTTTCGACTCTGTTTTGTGTCATTTGCTTTCCTCATGAGGGGAAAATCATTAAGGTTGATCAAATGGATTATTGTCCAGTCAATCCTCAAGCAAGCTCTAACTCTACTATTCCTTTAGTGGATAACCCTCACCCGCCTACTGAGAATTTAGGAGTGGGAACGTATTCCTCATTGATGGGTACCTTTGATCTTCCCACTCCTTTTGCTAAAATCAATGTTATTTCATCATCTAAGGAGTCCTCTTGAGAAGAGTTCTTCCGAACTCGTTATTTTTCAGACCCTTGGACCTTGCCTTCACCTATGACCACATTAGTTGAAGGAAAATTAAATGGAATGGCATTCCCTACATCTGCTACTGAGCTTAGATATCAGTCTATCGTAGACTCTGTAGACAACCACTCTGCTCCTTTTTCCGAAGAGGAGTTAGATGGTGATGTGGCTCCAGCTTGGAGCCTTGATTCTACCTCTACCTTGGACTGCTTAGATACAGTTTTACCTTCTAAAGAAGAAATCCTCAAAGCAATGATGGGTATAGATCAACCTTGGGAAGACTTACACCCTCGTTCATACTTTCTTCCTCCATTGCAGTAAGTAGAATCTAGATTCTTCGAGCTCCTTACTAGTGATGTTTGTACGGTGTCAAATCCTTTGGCTCCAGCACACATTCGTGCCGAAGGTAATATGTCGGTAATTTCAAAAACGATACCTATAAACATCTCTAGGGACCCTAATGTCATCGAGAATATCTTCATCGGAATTGAGTGTTCCCCTGAAGAAATTCAAATTTACACCAACCTATTTAAGGAATTTTGAGATGTATTTGCTTGGTCTTATGAGGAAATGCCTGGCATTGACCCTTCTATAGTTCAACATGAGATCAAGACGTATGAGAACGCCAAACCATTCATCAAAGGCTTCGGCCGGTTAACCCTAGGAAAGCAGTAGCTATCAAAGCTGAAGTTGAGAAGCTGCTAAAGGCGGGTTTCATATACCCTGTTCCTCTTACTGATTGGGTTTCTAATCCAGTCCCTCTGGATAAAAAGCAAGGAACAATCCGAGTATGCATTTATTTTAGGGACTTAAATAAGGCTTGTCTGAAAGATAATTACCCCACACCATTCATTGATCAGATTATCGATGAGTGTGCGGGTAATAAGATTTTTTCCTTCATGGATGGTTTTTCGGGTTATAATCAAATTTCTATCCATCCTGAAGATCACCATAAGACAGCCTTTATATGTCCCTGGGGTACCTTTACATATAGAAAGATGCCTTTTGGTCTTAAAAATGCTGGAGCCACTTTTCAGCGGGTCATGTCATATGCTTTCCATGACATCAAACATGTCATCGAGGCATACTTGGATGATCTCGCTGCTCGTTCTCGAAAGAGAAATGATCACCTTAGTCATGTTCGATTGGTTTTCGAGCGATGTCGTTTTTATAAAATCTGGTTGAATCCCAACAAGTGCGTTTTCGTGGTTACGTCCGGTTGGTTGTTAGGGTTCATCGTGTCCAATGAAGGGATTCAGGTTGATCCCTTCAAGGTTGAGGCAATAGTTCAGTTGCCTCCCCCGTCCTCGATTCGTCAACTTCAAAGTCTTCAAGGGAAGGCTAATTTCTTAAGACGGTTTATAGCAAACTGTGTCGAGATCACCAAAGGGTTCATGCATTTTCTATGGAAAGGAGTTCCATTTGTGTGGGACGACTTTGCGCAACAGTCATTTGATGCTTTGAAAAAGGCATTAGTCTCTGCCCCGCTTTTGAGTCCACCAGATTATGGTGGAGACTTCCTTTTATATCTCGCAGCAGCAGAATCAACCATTGGTATGGTTCTCATTCAAGAGGACGATGCTCTCACTGAGCATGTGATTTATTATTTGAGCAGAGGCTTAATAGGTCCTGAACTTCGCTATTCTCCGGTTGAGAAGTTGGCCTTGGCAGCTGTCCATGCTGTCCAACGGCTCCGTCATTATATCCTGCTACTCAAAAGTTTTGTCTTAGCGGCAGTCAATCCATTTCAATTTGTCCTCAGTAGACGAGTGATTGGGGGCAAATATAATCGATGGATAGTCATTTTGCAAGAATTCGATCTCGAGTTCTTGTCTGCCAAGTCTAAGAAATCCATGGTTTTCGCGGAGCTAATTTCTGAGCTATCTTGTGGAGAGGATACTCTTTATGAGGAAAGTTTTCTCGACGAACATTTATTCCTCATCTCTTCACTCGACCCTTGGTATGGAGATATCATTGTCTATCTCCAGACTTCGAAGTTTCCCTCTACTTTCTCCAAGGATGAATGTCGAAAATTACGTCACCTGGCTAAAAACTATGTTATCATTGGTGACACATTATACCCTCGAGGGGTTGATTCAATCTTTCGACGGTGTTTAACCTTAGAGGAAGCAGAGGCAGTGCTCAATGACTGCCACAGTGGAGCTTGTGGTGGTCATCTATCAGGGCTTGCTACAGCCCAGCGCATCTTACGTGCCGGCTATTTTTGGCCTTCACTCTTTAAAGACTGTGTGGAAGCGGTTAAACGTTGTCACTTGTGTCAAATTTTTACTAGAAAGATGCACACACATCTAGCTCCTCTTTTTCTCGTTGTCACTCTCGGTCCCTTTACTAAGTGGGGTATTGATTTTACGACTTGTAATCCGCCTTCAGCAGCGAATCACAGGTACATTATCGTGGCTGTAGACTACTTTACGAAGTGGGCTGAGGCCATGCCTACTTATAAGAACGATAGTGACATGGCAGCATTGTTTCTTTTCAATCAGGTTATCTCAAGATTCGGTATCTCGAGAGAGATTTTCACTGACCATGGCAGTCATTTTCAGAATCAACTAATGTCCGAATTGGCTCCCAAATTGGGTTTCCGCCAAGAGCACTCGTCTCCTTATTATCCTCAGGCCAGTGGATAGGTCGAGGCAGTCAATAAAACTCTTAAGACGATACTCCAACAGACAATCGATAAAAATCGGTCCAATTGGCACATTATGTTGTATTCGGCTCTTTGGGCATACCAAACCTCCATGAGAACGGTTACTGGTTTTACACCTTTTCAGTTGGTTTATGGGATGGAATATATCTTTCCGGTTGAATGTGAAATTCCATCTCTTAAATTGGCTATTGAGCTCCTTCCAGGGACTTCGAGTCTCTAAGAGCGCCTACTTCACTTGGAACATCTCGATGAGCAGTGTTGAGATGCTGCCACGATGAATGAGGCTCATAAGAAAAGGGTTAAAACATAGTATGATAAATCTGTCCGTCCTCGAGTCTTTTTTGAAGGTGACCTTGTCCTGGTCTATGACCAAGATAAAGACACCTTGGGGGCAGGCAAATTTAAGCCTATGTGGTACGGTCCTTTCATTATTAAACGAGTTTTAGAAAAAGGGTCGTATGAGTTAATCAACTTTGAGGGAAACAAGCTGGCGGAGCCCTGAAACGAGCTCTACCTAAAGAATTACTTTGCTTAGTTTTGGCCAGGCAGTGGCTTCTTTGTACTTTATGTAGATTTGTACATATATCATTGAGAGTTTTCTGATATCAGCACTTTTTGGTCTGTTTTGGCAGGTGTTGATGGATGATTTGGTCTATTTTGGGTTCGCCGATGGTGCTAGTCGGCACACTCAAAACCTCGCTTCTGCAGCTTGGGTACTCTATTATCCAACTAGTCAATTGATGGCATCAAGAGGCGTGTGTATTGGTCCTGCTTCAAACAGTATGGCGGAGTATACTGTCGTTATTAATTTATTATCTGAGGCAATCTCTCATGGGATCGACTCGTTGGTAGTGTATCTTGATTCTCAATTGATAGTGTCTCAATTAAATAACATTTATCGGGTACGGGATCCATCTTTATATCGCCAGTATTTAAGGGTGAGGTTGTTACAAAGATCATTTAATTATATCAATTATTTGCACATTCCAAGATCTCATAATTGGTTAGCTGATTCTATCGCTAATCAGGCATTAGACTGGCACATCAATCATTCATCATAATAAAATCAAGCATCAAAAAGTCAAACTGTATATATATATATATATATATATATATATATATATATATATATATATATATATATATATATCGTAAAGCGTCTCGAGTGTACATATGTGTGTCCAAAAAATATACAAAATTTGGGACTCAAATGCCCATAATCATGTCCGACATATCTAATGCCTCAGCTCAGGATGAGCGTCTAAGTATATACCTATCACAGTGGCCACACGCCGAAAAGTGCGAACCCAGTCACGTGGCATGCCAACCACATGACGCTGCATATCCTCTATGACGGCCATTGGGACTCGGCAACTCAGCCTCGCCAAGTGTCGCTGGACGTTGTTTAGAGTCCGTTCCGTATCAGCAGCTACCTCTTCGGCTCCTCGGCCACGCCGTCCATGCCGTGGGAACCCATATGGTCGTACTGGCCCAATATCTAGAACATGATCATCATATCAGTCATTTAAATCTCATCAAAAATATTTTTCAAAATGCATCATTATATTTGAAAAATCCAAAAAAAATCATAAAATCAAAAAATTCTTACCAATCTCGCCCCATGCTGCGTTCGGTGGTAACACTAGATCAGGATCTCCTTGGAAATCTAGCCCAGCATAGGGGTAGTCATCCACGGTGATGATCGGCTGATCCCACCAAGTGAAGAAATCATCATCAAAGGCAGTCCTTGGGACCTCCCCACCCCCCAGACGTTTCATCAGATCGGCCCACCGGCCCATGCGTGGATCGCGTGGGGTGCGGGAACCCTCTCGAAAAAGAAAGTACACAGGATAGTCCCATATCTAAAGTTCTTGGTCTATCCCCTCCTGATAGAAGTGAGTTGGCTCTTCATGTTGGCCAGGAGAGGAGTACACCAGTCAAACACAGTAGTGAGACAGTCAACATCCACGCTCATGATGATCAATGACCCCTGATGCAGAGAGGATGATCCGTTCACTCGAGCTATGGTGAACAGGATTATCCTAAGTGACAAAATCACCACATGTGTGATAGAAATCTGGCTCCCAACCTTATTGGGATGTCTCGGGCAGTATATCTATACCTAGTCCTCTATCGTGAGGCTACTCCGTGTCCTGCCCCGGGAATGTACTACCTCTCCCCTTCGGGAAAGGCCCGTGATAAAATAGATATCCTCCACTTCTACCCTGAGCGGCATCTGATCGATCATAAAGGCTTCCTCCTCGATGTCCCAATAATCAATGAGCATCTCAAGCAGACGCGTGTTCGCTTTCATATTTGGTAGTTTGAAAAATTTAAGCAAGCCGCATCCCCGTAGGGCATCTAATGCTTCAAGACTGTTCATAACTTCATTATCTACCATTGCGTGCTCTCTTTCACGCCACGTGACAGGGATCTTGAGAAAAAATCGATTTAAAACCGTTAGTTTTTGTTTAAAAATGGTTCGCGGTGTATACGCGGGTCCCTGTGCACACAGTCACGTATAGGGCCCGCTTGTACGCGGGTTCAATATTACCAACCCGCGTATACACCATGAGGAAATTTTTGACAAAGGTTCAACGGTGAAACATCAATCAAAAATCTTAAAACCTGTCACAATCAATTGCAAGCTAAGTATAAGAGTTACCTGGAGGTTTTTGACGAATTTGAACGGTTGAATCTAGTTGTGGGAAGTTTGCTTCTTTTGCTCCAAATCCTTTGCTCTCAAACTCAAATGGTAAAAATGGTGAGTCCAAAATGCTTTTTATAAGTTTTGAAAATGAAAAAAAATTTCAAAATTTTATTTTGTTTGGCCTCATGTGACTTTTAACTTGGGAGCTTGGAATGTCGAGAATGGTTTGTTTTTCAGGACATTTTGGCCGTTTTTCAGTTTCGGGGTGGTTCCATGACTGCCGACCCGTCATGGCAGGTAACATCTTCTCTCTGGCATATAGGTTAGGGACACCATTTTTTCCGTTGCATTATGCATACTAGCCTCCATTTGCCGATACATCTGCCATAGGGTCGATCCCGTCGTGTTATGGTTGATAAGCCATTTTCACTTGCCGATTCTTTAAATCATGACACGATGGTAGAGCCATCCTTTACATGGGCATCGTAGTTAGCACCTCACTGACATTTGTTACCCATGCTGCTCTATTGAGTAGGCTCTGGAGTCCTCTGTAGTCCTGCCATGACTTATGCATTGAAGACTCATTCCTCTTAGCTTCTCCGCTTCGTTCTGGCCTTATACCCTAGAGGCTCCTTTGTGTTGAGTTGTACTACTGCATTGCATGTTGACCACTTACACCTTTTGGCCTAGAGCCGGCTTCACTTGGACTCATGTTTAAGCCAACTTTTGATCATGATGACTGTAAAATCAACCTTGCATACCTTTGACTTCTCCAGCTTGACACACCTTGACCCGTGGAAGGAACACACCTTTGAGTGTCACTGACCAGTTTTCACCTCCCTGCATTGAGCATAGGAATGTTCCATTACTAGGAACTAGACCATCTGTTTCACCGACACTCGTTCTTTCCACAGTACCAGAGCATTCTTTTATTCTTTTTCTGGCTTAACAGAAAAAGACAAAAAAATAAATATTCCAAAAAGAGTGGGAACGGGGACAGTATTTCCATTTATTGTTGGCAGCTAGAGTAACTTGTGTCGCCCTTGAACAAAGCACTCAAAACAAAGTCTCCTCCACATGGGTGGGATTTAGTTTGACTTAGGTACACCATAACCTTGTTATTGAGTCAGTTCTCCCCCGATTGGTTATCTCTTCCAATCATATGGAGGGTTCGTTCGTGCCTCCTGCATGGCGAACTTATACAGAGTCATCATATGCTGCCACATAGTCACATTGAGTCCTGCTTTTGTTCAAGGGAAGCTAGCCTGAGTCGGCCTCTCTGCGGTGTCTCTTGACTCATTTCTCAATCGGCCATCCCTAGTTGTCAGTGTCATGTCTATCATCACATCAGTTATGTTGGTCCTTTACTCGTGCCGGTTTGAGAAGGTCCCCATTGACTTCTTGCTGGCGAGTCTTGTCCTTATCGAAGATGACACCTTGCTCTGAGGACAGGCCTAGAGCTGCACCCTGGCCATATTTTCATTATTGATAGGTCACCTTGTGCTCAGTGTTAGCGCTTGAGATTTCACCCTAGGCTGAGGAAGGTAAACCTTCAAGGCAACATCAAACCATTTCACCTCGTAGCTAGCCCTACGGGGTATGAGAAGGCTCTCTCCGGTCAAACTCGGTAGATCTTTCAATAGGATGAGCTGACCCAATTAGGAACACTGATATTAGGCTAGTAAACTGATAAGGAGGGTTGATTTAAAGTTTTTTGGGGTTTTTGGTGGCAATTGGAGGGAGTGCAATTCAGGGTGTGGGGATTGAGCTCAGTTTTTGCAGGTGGGTCTTTGGGGCAAGGTAGGAGTTTGTGCTGATGCCTTAAGCTGAGATGGATGATCAAGGAAGAAAGAGAGGGAGCTAAAGAGAGCAAACAATGGCTTTGAATCCTCTTTAGACAGTGGAAAACATAAATATCAAACAAAATTGAAAGCTGAGCATGGCATGCATGAATTCAAACTTTATCACTTCTTTTGTTTAATTAGCAGCAATAGAATAAGAGATGGAACACATAAACACACTTACAATGACAAGTAGGAAACACACCATCAACACAATAATCCACAAGAATCCACAATGATGTCTGCAAAACCCTGGCCTTCCTTTTCCTCAAATTGCAGAGATACATGTAAAATATACAATAGAGCTTCTCCCTCAAGAGTCCAACCATGAAAATGAGCAAGAGAAGGCATAATATAGATCATCTAACTCCTTTCCCCACCTCTAGGGGTCGAGCTCAACTTCCTAGGAGCAGTTTGAACTAATTCTAAACTGAGCACTAGATAATAGGCAGTCAAAACAACTTGCCTCTAAAACTTAGGTAACCCATCCATGCATTTAATATTCACTATTTACATCAAGGAAACTTCTAGAAGTGTTAAAGGAGAGTAAATGTATCCATGTGCCATGAAAATTATCCAAAAATCCATTATTTACAAGCATTAAAAGTCAACCATAGTAAAAACTGAGTTTTGCTGGCCGAAATGGTCAAACTGGTAAAATTTCCCTGAGTGGTCGCGCCCCTGCCTTGGAGTGGTCGCGCGCATTGGCAGCTGTGTCTGAGGGCCTTTCTGGTGTCCAAATCAGGTGCAAGATAGCTCATTGGAAAGGTCTGTGAGTCTACTTTCCAACCCAACTCGAATTTCTGAATTTGGAGTTGATTTGACCCCTCAAAAGTCATTTCTCCCTAGGCAGCTTTCTGCAACTCAAAAAAGGGGCAGAAAGTCAAAATTTGCATGTATTTTGAGCTTTTGGAAGTTCAAATCTCCATAAAATTTGAATTCCATCCATAGGCAAGTGTACTTTTGCATGAAAATTCCAAAAATGTAGAGTTTTCCCCGTTCTGAGCTGTCCCCACGAGTGGTCGCGCGCGGGGTGAGACCACTCCAATGGCCAAAACCTGTAAAATTCTCAAAAATGCCAAAAATGCCTCAAAACTCTCAAAATTTCTTGGAGGAGGCTAATGAGTATCATGGTGAGTAAGAGAGGCCTCGGCCAAGATACGGAGTGGATTGGCCTTCTTCTTCTTCCCGAGAGCTTCGGTCAACCTTCTTTGGAATATTTTCATCTTTGCCTTGCAAACATGCATCCTTCCTCTCTTTTATGATGACCACCTTTGCCTCCCCTATGAGGCCTCCGCTGTACCTAAACCTCTGTAGAAGAAGACCGGTCATCACTTTGCTCATTAGTTTTAGTGGTTGACATGGTGTTATTGAGCAAGGTGGAGAAAATAGACAAAGTTGACTGCTGCCCTGCCTGCAAAATGCTGAGAAGTATGTTGTTTTCAAGGGGAAAAAATCATGAGGGAAATGTTAGGGGAGGGACTTTTTCATAAGGAATGGGAAAATATATAAAAACAGGGAACTTTTAAGGAATAATTCACAAAATGTCAAACATGTTATCTCATCTCTCATCATCAGGAAATCATTTGCAAAGAAATATCTTTATTAGGGAAGACATGTAATAGGGTTACCAAGGGAAAGGACAATACATTTTTCAACAGGGGGTAAGGGATAGCATGTAATACAGGAGATGGGGCAGCACTGATTACTAGCATCAACAGATAGCTCTTAGATTTTGTCCTTTGACTGTACATTATTAGGCATACTCTGTTTTTCCAAGGGATTGATGTACTTTTGATGCTAAGGGGAAATAAGGAATTAATTTACCTTTGTCATAAGGGGAGGAGGGCTTTACTTAACAAATTCAAAAGAGAAAGGAGATGCATTGCATCAAGGGTATTAGGGGGATAGAAGGGAGAAGGATGCCTAGGGTTTGGTTTTGGAGACACAGCAACATTCTTTTGCAAACAGTATTTCAGAGCAGCATGTCCTTTAATAAATATGTACAGCTGTATTTGCTTTGTTTTTGCTTTGAATAACACAGCCTTCTTTTCACTGTATTTGTGAGGACTATGCACAACAATAAGTTTCTTTTGTTCTTGCAATGGCTTGGCTACACATAGTAATCTTTTCCTCTGTTTTTTGTCTTTTTTGTTTTATTATTTTTACCATTGCAATTGCTCTTTCCTTTTACACATCACTATTTTGATTCTTGCTGTGTTTATATATATATATATATTTTTATAATATTGCTGTGGGGAAGGAATTAGGGTTTAAGGGATGCATATGAGAGGGATTAGGGTTTTAGGTATAGGGAATGGGGAATTGATATTCATTGCAAATGTGATGAGATAGAGACACATTATGACAATTGTAAATCTAATAGGAGTAATGGAGGGAATAAAGAGGAATTTAAAAACCTTGAAAGCAAACACCAACCTTAGCAAAATCGCCTACAAGAACAAGCAATCACTTAACCTATTTCTCTTCATAATTTTGATCATAAAAATGCACAAACACAAGCTCATCATCCTTATTTTCAACATTCAAAACATGTGAGAGGCCTACCTCGAGCAATTTACAAGTCACAAGGCAATTTGAGTGAGTTTGGGCCGGTTCTGCAAGTTACAGCTCGAGTGGTCGCGCGCAGGGTTGGAGTGGTCGCGCGCAGCTCGAGTGGTCGCGCCAGTGTAAAATTTGTACTGCGGAGGAGGGCTCGAGTGGTCGCGCACCGCCCAGGTGGTCGCACACACTGCCCGAGTGGTCGCGCACCAGAAATCTCCTTAATTTTTCTGCAATTCGCCCTCTTTCTCTCTTTCTGCCCTCTTGCTCTTCTTTGCTAGCTCATAGAGGCATAATGAAGATGTTTAGAGGGAAATTTACCTCTTGTAGGTTCAATTTGAAAAAATTAATTTACAAAACCCACTCTCTAATGTTCTATTTTGACATTCACTTTTAACACTGCTTTTTGAGTTGCTTTGTCCTGAATTTAGCTTTTGAGGCGCTTTAACTTCATTCTTTTTGCAGGTTGACCATCTAATGGACTCTGGCGAGGAGACCAGGGTTATTGCCGGCATTTTGAAGACTTTTGAAATTTTCCTTATTTTTTACAAATATTACATGACCTTGGGTTTAAAAAGAGGGTTTTTAAATCCAAGGTATAAATGAGCTGTACCTGATGAAAATATCCATGGAACATATGTACATACCTCCTTCTGGCTTGCTGGGCACTCATGGACCTTTGACTCGTGACCTTGCAGTGATTTTTGACCAAAACCCTAGACCTAAGACTTGGGACCTCAAGACAAAAATAAAAACAAGTATGACCCAACCTCATTATGATATGACCTGATCCAGCAAAGCCAAGAAGGGAACAAGGACCAGCTCCTCCATCAGTTTTATGGCATGCCTAACGGGATGCAAAACTGACACTGATGAGACACATACTTATGCATATGCAAAGAGCTTTTGATCACCGATGGAGGGCTCAAGACCGACACTAACACTCAGCATCAATCAGTATCATGGGTCTTTGACTGAGTGGTTTCCCTTGTGTTCGACATCAGCTTACATTATCACACATTGGGATTCATGCAGTACCTTGGTTTCCATTTGACCCTATTGGTGGATACCTCGCCTCTATGTTAGCTTTCATTATTGGTTGGTTTAGAGGGTTTCTGTCGTGCGCTAGCCACATCTTGTGTACGCCGGAAACGTACTTCGGTTGGGTTACTACATCTTTTTCATCCGATTCGTTCCACATTATTGGCCTACGGGTTACACTCGTGCTAGATTGATGAAGGATGGCTTAATGCCTTCCTTCTAGCGGATCTTTCCCTATCGACTCCGACTCACTGCTTTGGGGCAAAGATCTAGAGTCCATTTGGCAGTACCTTGGGGTTTGCAGTCATTAGTGGCAGATCCTTCGCTATCGACAGTGGGAAATCATCATTGTCTCCTGATCAATATATTCTTACAAGTGTTCGACTCCAGCTCATCTATTCACACTTGTTAGATTGTACTGGGTACCTTGACGCTCATTATCATTATCAGTGAGTAGTCTCGCGTTTGTTAACGGTATACATCAATGACCGGTAATCAAATGATTTCTCACATGGTCGACTTTAGATCATTTATTCCCATGGTGTAGAAATGTACCGCGGCGGTCGGTGAAGACCTCAGGTTGTATCAGCATTCATTGGTTCACTTGATAGTTGCTCATGTTGCTGCTAGTTGATACCACTCCACTTTGTATGTTGCAGTCAGTCACGGCGACATTCTATATGATGGCACCTGAGTTTGAAGTGTAGTACCATCCTATTCCATCATATTTAGTTGGTACCTATTGGGATTAGTCTTTGATATCAGTGATCCGTTGCATCTTTTAGCATCATTGACAGTCTTATATGTGATATTCAGACATGTACTTGTTTATTATGATCAGATGATCCATTATGTATCTTTCAGTCATTTATACTTGTATACTTAGTGGATCCACTTGTACTTGATATGCGGACATGCTTTACTTTTTCTAAGCATGGGTATGCCCGCATCAGACAGTGTTTCTTTCTGATCTCCTTTGGTGGCTTGGCAGGCTGAATTCTGGTGAAGTCCTCCTCGGTTTTTGACAGACTTCCTTTCCATGCACTCGCATAATATATTTCGGCCATCATGTACCCCTTATGACCTCATATATTAGGGGGCATCTGTTATAGCTCCAAATCTCACTCTTATGGTTTGTGATGCTGTACTCATGGCCTAGGGCAACCCCTCTTTCCAGACCTGGTCCTAAAATTTAAAAAACAATGTTTTATCCCTTATACGCGACATTGCCCTGAGTTAAACGCGTGTATACGTGGGTCTGTGTATATCCAACCCGCATATATGTATTAAAACACTTAAAAAAATATAAAATTCCTTATTTTCGGGCGGAGATCGCGGGTTTTACCTGCTGATCACCTGTTAGTGACTGTGGCTCAACTGTTCCCAACCAACTCCCAACTAAAAAACTACTTTGGGAGAGGTATAAAAAGACCTCAAAGGGGAGGCCTCAAGGAGGAGAGAAGAGAGAGAAAGGTTATTATGCTAAGATTTTTCCCCTGACCAGGTCTGAAGTCCCTTGTGCCTTCTGCACTTCCCCCATTTGTCCAAGAAACCTTTGTTTCCTTGTGTGTTGATGTTCATCCACCATTTATGACATCATGGAGAGAGTCATGGAAGGAGTTTGTTAAAGGCTTGAGGCTGGAACGAATCTGGAAGGAAGCTTTGCTTGGAGCCTGCTGAAGGTGATTCAGGTGAAAATATTCCTTTTTTATGTACTTTATTTGTCTATAATAAAAGAACACATGTCTTGGTTCCCGAAATGAATCTTCTTTATGTTAATGATATTCATGTTTAGAATTCATATGTAAATGGTTATTTGGATTTCATAACTAACTACCTTTATTTATAAAATCAAGATGGTTTCTTTATAAGTTTTTGTCCATATACTGCTGTGTTCTTTGAATTGGTTGTTTTGTAGGACAAAAGAGAAGAAGGGAACTCCAAGAAGGGTTTGGACCCTAAAGGTCTTCTCAAACGTAGGACCTAAGGTACGTACCCTTTACAATAGAATTTGCTTATAATAGCATAATGGCTATGTGAATGTGTGCTTCTTTGAATAGACAACTTTCAGTCTGCTAGGGTTTCAACCCAAAAAGCCCTAGGGGAACATTTCCCTCCATCAACTATTGTATCAGATTCCATCCAGTATTAATAGATGAGCTCCAAATATTTTTATGGGATACCTGTGATATGTATGTTTAGCATTGTTTCTTCTTTGTGATCAACTGTATGAATGTTTTGTGTGCTCATAAACCATTTTCGTGTTTGTTGTATGGTAATTTTCAAGTTGATAGGCACAATACATGTTTTCTCATGCTCTATTTGGGAAAGTTATCATAATTTGTACATTTCTCTTTAGTTTAAGAAGAATATATCTCATGTGCTCCTACTAACTCCCCATCACTGTGAAACCATCTCATCAAACCACATTTTAAGTGCTAAGTCTACTACCTACGTTTGCCCCATTGGATGTCTACAATCATATCTCATTTTCCATGACCTAGCCTCTTTGACCTAATACCCTCATCTAGCATAACCCCTCCAAAGAAAATCAAAACAAACCCTACACTTTATACCTAGCCCAAAATCCTAATATACCCAGCCCTCTTGGCTATGGTCCTATGGAGAGAGCCCTCTCCGGCCTAGTAGTGCTAGCTACCAAGTCAAAAGATTGGTCTATGGTTACCTCAGCTGGACTCTTCCTCAGCCTTGGAGATCCAGAGGAGCAATAACATACTGGCACCATCGCTGGGGAGAGAAAGCTCTATCTTCCCTAGGAAATAACAACAATGATTTAGATCTACTTTTTGATGGTGAAAAACATCTAGACACATAGGAAGTCTGTACCATTCAGCTCGCGACTCCATTGACTGAAAGATCCAGAAAATCAACACTTCATGGTGACTCCACTACATTAATATCAGTAGCTTGAAGAAATTTCAAGATGGGATCTATTGCAAGATGGTATGCTCCATTGAAAAGATATCACATTCTAGGTTTCCCAAATAAAATGCCTAAGGTAAATTGGCAAAGAAATTTTTCTAAGTTCAAAGATGTGAAAGGTTATGATGTTTCTCTTCATCTGATGAAATTCCACATGCATGTGCGTAGGTGAAAGATTTTTTTTCCTAAAGACTGCTTGATGAAGATATTCATGGCTACTTTGGAAGGTGAAGCCCAATTTGGGTATGAAGGTCTGCCACCTGCTTGTATTTTTTTTTAAAGGACTTTCATACCATGTTTTTTGAAAGGTATAAAGAACCTTGTCCATCCTTAATATTAGTTCAAAACTGCTGTAAACATGTTAATAGTTTTATTGAAAATATTGAGAATATTTATGGAGATGATGAATTCATGGATGATGAGATCGTGGAAGCCCTGTATGAAAATCCATTCTAGCACCATAAATAAATCCTAGGGGATACTTGTCAAGATGCCTAGAAAAGTTCACAGTAGGCTGAAAATATTTGTACAGTTGAAAATGTTGGAACACAAGGTCTTATTTCATATCTCCTTGCAGAAAAATATGGTATGAAGGAAAATCAAGTTCCAATTTCAAATTTTGATAAGGTCAAGATAGCTATTCTCGATCTAGATTTAGATTGTTATGATGAAGAGTATGCTTTTGTAGATCCTAGGAAGGAGAGCTTTATTATTGAGATCACCTTGAATGAAGAAAAAGAAGTTATCAACTTAAGTTTTCTCAACCCATCAAAGCAAAGTCTTCAAAAGGAGGTAATCCAATCCCCTTACGAAAAATAAGATGACATATTTGTTGAAGTAAGTGAAAAATCTTCCTTGGATGACTCTGTGGTAAATGATAGAAATTTCAGTTTTGGGTTTCAAGGACAATTTGAAGAAGCTAGTCACTTTGATACACAAGACCATATTCAGCATCCTTGTGAATCTTTAGGAGAGAAAGAAGGCAATTACTATTTTAACAAAAGAAAACAAAAAGTATTATCTCCTCTCTTTTAAGATGAGATAGATCAACTCCTAAAAATTCATGTTACAACCCAAGCTAATGCAAGTTTGTGTGTTCACATAGTCAAGAAGGTGTTAGTGAAACTTATTCCACTTTTGAAAATCAGGACAACCTTGAAATTAGATTTATAGATCAGCTAGAAGATATTGTTTTATTTCATGAAGATGATAGGGCTATCATGTTTGATAATCTTGATGAATGTTTTATATTTAATATTGACTTAGACTTTGAATTTGAGGAGTATGAGCCTGAGAGAGATAGTATGCCACAAATCGATTCATAATTTCTCATGCTCAATGAATTTACAACCAACACACAAATAGTAAAAGGTTATACTTCCCTATGCCTTCCTATCAATTAACAACCAACTATTCTTTTAGATCACAATGAAGGGAGTACTTGTATTTTTGCTGCTAGATCTCAAGACAAGGTAATGCTTCAGGGTTTTCAAGATCCCTTCGACAACCTTTTGTAAGCATTGGAGAAGATGAATGTTGTTTTGTTTATCAACATAAATCTTGGTTTCAGTTTTCATTGTGAGTTTCCTACATGTACATCGTTCTTCTTGCTCGAGGAAGGTGATAGCCGAATTTCCGTAAGTAGCCATCTGTTGGATTGGTTACATTGGAAGGATCACTTCACATGATTGCACATATTTCTTTAGTAGGTAGGTGGTTCTTGTCGAGATTTCAAGCCCTCAAATCTCATTGGTCTGCTACCATTAGTAAGATTTGTAAGTACTTGTGGTAGTTAAGTAAGTCAGTATTGAGTCATTTTTTAATCAGTTTTTAGTTCGTCACAAGTTAGTTTGTCTCATTTGAGTTGTCAGTGTTTAGTCATGCATTTCAGTTTAAGTTTTTGACTGTATTGACCCACATTGTTAGGCACTTGGTCTACGATGTTCTTGACACCTCAAATGAGCTGCCATCCCCAATAAGGTCCATGTTAGTGTCAATATTTTCATACAACCATCACTGATCAAAAATCCCCTTTTCATATCATAGTAGGGTCCCATTCTAAAATTCGTGTCATTCCACTAGGTCATCATGCAAAAATTTGGTCACTGAAGGTTGAATTAGGGTTTCCTTCAGTTCGTTTAGAAATTTACCCCTTGTTGGCTCATTTCAACCTTACTGAGTATCCATTTTCCATAAAGTTAATGACATCATGCCATCACATCAGTAATGTCATCTTGAAATTCAATCCTTCATGGTCTCATTAGCTCTTTTAGGGTTTTTCAAGGTTTCATTAGGTCATTAGGGTTTCCAAGGTTCCAATAAAACTCTATTTCATTTCATAAGACCGGCAAGTAAAGGGTGATCAAATAACATCTCTTCATGATGTGAAGATGATATGTAAAGAGAAATACTTATTTCATCATGTAATTTTGTGCTCACTATATGTCATAAGTATTGTTCCTAAGTTGTCAACTCAATCTCTATATGCCAAATTGATTAAAGCAAAGTAAAATTCAAAGAGTTCTGAAAGACCATCAAAAGATTAATTTGTTAGAGGAAATAGTCAAGTGAAAGGGTAATGTTTCAAAAAGTTAAGTGAATTCCAAAGGGAGTTGTCTATTCCCAAGGATGCCTAAATCATCATTTTCCACAAGCATTAAACCCTAATTTCCTCTCCCACTGAGCTAAGGTTGGCTATGGAATCAGATACATCTGAGTAGAGGAGGAATAAGGGAGGTCATATCAACAAGTATGAGGACATTCCAACTCATAAAAATCATGTCTCCATCATTTTTAAAGAAGCCTTCATAAGACACAAATCATTTTCCACACATAGGGCCAGTGTTTTGTGAAACCAGCTCACAAAGGGATAGAAAATATAGATGAACTCCTTAGAAATAAGCCTCTTCAAGTGGGCAACCTCCTTTACATTACACAAATGAAAAATTCTTGGATGATTCAAATGAAAAAACCTCCTTTTTATATATAGGACTCTAAGGGGTTCAATATAACCAAGCTGACATAACAATAATAATATAAAGGAACAAAAATAACAATAGAGGGATTCTATGGGGCACAATAATAACAATATGGCGACAATAGGGGCATAACAATAACAATAAGGGATACAACGACAATAGTAATGGGGGAATCACTAGTATTATAGCGACCTAACATGCCCCTCTCCTTCAAAAAAGTGTTGGCCTCAATGCTTGATTAGTTCTGGATGCTTCTGCACAAAATTCACATCCTACCATGTGGAATATTCAATGGGTAAGTTCTTCCACTTGATGAGATACTTTGAAATTGATCGATTTCATAGTTGTCGAGTTCTTGTTTCTTTGACTGCTTCAGGTTCCAATATGATTTTTCCTTCCTCATCAAGTTCTGGTAATATTGTTTGAACTATAATCTTGTTACCTATAACCTTCTTTAAGCACAAAACATTGAAAACTGGGTGTACTTGGGAAGCTACAGGAAGCTCCAATTTGTATGCCATAATACCTATCTTTTGCAACACCTTGTATGGACCATAATACTTTGGTGATAATTTATTATCCTTCTTAGCTTGCTTGAGGGACATTTGTTTATATGGTTGTAGCTGTAGGAATACCCAATCACTTACATCAAAACTTATTTCACTGTGATGTTGATCTACCTATGGTTTCATTCTATTCTATGCCACGATGAGGTTATCATTTAAGAGTTGGAGAACTTGTTTCTAATGCTCAATGTGATCTTCCACTACTTGAACCTTAGAATTTTCTCTTAAATATGATGTGATGGATGGTGGATGATATGCATAAAGTGCCGTAAATGGGGTCATTTTTGTTGTAGTATGGAAGGAAGTGTTATACCACCATTCAGCCAGAGGCAACCATTTGACCCATTGTGCCTGTTTATCAGATACAAAGCAATGAAGATATCCTTCCAAAAATTTGTTTACTATCTCAATTTTCCCATTAGATTGAGGATGATAAATGACCTATGAGCTAATTGAGTACCAAGGCAAGAAAATAATTCTGTCCAAAAATTTCTAGTGAAAATGGGATCTCTGTCACTTACAATAATCTTTGGGTTTCCATGTAGCTTTTGACTTGTTTCCATAAATGCAATAGAAACTGTACTCACTTTAAATGGATGAGATAATGCACAAAAATGTTCATAATTGGTAATTCTGTCAACTACCACAATGATAACACTCTTTCCTTTAGACTTGGGTAAACCTATGATAAAATCCATTAAAACCTCCTCCCAACGTTGGCTTGGAATGGATAAAGGTTTTAATAGTCTCGGGGTCTTAATTGTTTCAACTTTATTTTGTTGGCAAACTAAACATTCCACCACAAACTTTTGAATATAAGATTTAAGGCCATCCCAAAAGAAATCCTTCTTAACCTTGTGGTAGGATTTTAGAAATCCTGAGTGCCCTCCTAAGGGAGAGGTGTGCAATTCCTTAAGAATCTTTTGTTTGAGTTGGGAATTCTTACATAGGTATAACTGATCCTTGTACCATAACGAATCATTTTTCTAGATAAATGTTTCAGATGTACTGGGATCTTGTTGTATCTTTTGAATGCGTTCCCACACTTCCTCATTATTATTGCATTCATGCCTTACTTCATTTATCCAATCTGGTTGGATAATAGAAATGGCACAAAGAAATGCTTCCACATCCTCATCCTTTCCTGAGAGTGCATCTACCACAACATTTTTCTTCCATATTTTGTAGATGATTTCAAAGTCATAACCCAACATCTTTGTGACCCATTTTTGTTGCTCTTTTGAAGATAGTATTTGTTCTAGAAAGTACTTAACACTATTATGATATGTTTTTATCTTGAAGTGTCTTCCCATTAGGTAGGGTCGCCATTTCTTAAGTGCATGTAGTATTTCCAACATTTCCTTCTCATAAATAGCTTTGTGTAAATACTTTCCTTTGATTGGACGGCTTTCGAAAGAAATGGGTCTTTCTTCCTACATTAAATAGCACGTATTCCATTTCCTAAGGCATCACATTCCATAATAAAGGTTTTTGTGAAGTCCGGTGTAGCTAAGATTGGTGCTTGGCACATTACCTTTTTAAGATGTTCAAAGGCCTTCGTTTCTTTTGGAGTCCATGAAAATGCATATTTCTTCAATAATTTTTTTAGAGGTGCTACTATCCTCCCATAATTCTTAACAAACTTGTGATAATACCGTGTCAACCTGAGAAATCCTCATAGATGTTATATGGATGTGGGGATTTTCCATTCCTTAATGGTTTTAATTTTGCTAGGGTCTACCTTAACACCTTCATGAGATACAACATGACCCAAATATTCCACTTGTTGTACTCCAAAAAAAAATTTGGAGATTTTTGCATATAATTGTTTCTCCTCCAATAGTTTGAGAACCATGTCAACATGTTGGAAATGATCCTTCCAGGACTTGTTCTAGATTAGTATATCATCAAAAAATACTAACACAAATTTTCTAAGGAAGGGTTTGAAAATGGAATTCATCAAACCTTAAAATTTCGAAGGTACATTAGTAAGGCCAAAATGCATGACCAAAAATTCATAATGACCCTCATGAGTTCTAAATGTTGTTTTTGGAATGTCTTCAATCTTCATTCTGATTTCATGATATCCTGAATGAAGATCCAACTTGGTGAAGTAAATTGATCCATGCAATTCATCCAATAATTCATCAATGATAGGAATGGGAAATTTATATTTAATAGTGAGCTTGTTGAGCTCCCTATAATCTAGACACATGCGCCATGATGCATCCTTGTGAACCAATACTGCTAGAGCAGAGAAAGAACTTTGACTAGGTTGAATTATACCAACCTCTAATATTTCTACAACCATACGTTCAATTTCACTCTTTTGGACATAATGATATTTCTAAGGCCTAATTTTTGGAGGAACACTTCTTGGAATCAAAATAATAGAATGATCGTGATCAAGAATATGTGGGAGGCCTTTGGTAGTCTCAAATACCTTAGAATGATTGTCCAAGACTTTTTGGAGATTTGGAGAAATGGATGGTTTCAATGTGGGAACTTATAGTGAACATAATTGTGCAATTATGCCTCGTTTTTATTTCTTTAGAAGCTTTGTCATTCCGTTAGAGGTGATTATCTTTCCCAGTTTCCCTACGATACCCCTTAATTCTACATCCTTTCCTTTTGAATATAATTTCATGAATAGTTCTTGAAAATTAAAAGCTATTGTACCCAAGGATTGTAGCCATTGGACTCCTAGTACAACATCAGCACCACCCATTGGAATGGAAAGCATTGGGCTATTCAATACATATTCTCACATGGATAGCTTGATATTATGACACTTTCCTGAGCAATTTATGGTTCCTCCACTTGGAATGATCACTTGAAACTCTGGTGTTGGATATAGGAAGCAATTTAATTCCTTAGCTATCTTACAATGAATAAAATTATGGGTACTTCCTGAATCAATCAAGACTATTACCTTTTTCTTCTTGATATGCCCTTCTATATTGATAGTTCAAGGAGTGTAATTCCAGCCAATGCATTACAAGATATGGTCGGATTCATTTCTTCTTTTTCTATGATTTTTTCATGGTGCATATCTTCTTCTTTTGACATTTCTTGTTCCCTTTCTTCCTCCTCTTCACAATCTATGTAAAATAATTTCTTCTCTACACACTTATGACCTTTACTGTATTTGTTATCACAACTGTAACAAAGCCCTTTTTCTCTTTTTTCTTGCAATTGTTGTGGTGTCAACCTTGTAGGTTGTGGACGGCCAGGGGCAATAACACTTCCATCTTTATGATTGTAAGTGGTAGGATTCCTTGTTACCATAATTTTGATTTCCATTTTTCCTGCCAACCTGAATGCCTTCTCCAATGAATCTGGTTCCCAAAGGCGAACCTCATGTTTTATATTATCTTTTAAAGTCCCTATGAACACATCAATCCTATTATCCTTTGGAATATCTTTTACCCTTATATTCAATTTTTGGAAGTCCTCAATGTGCTCCATCATTAAACCCTTTTGTTTGAAATTTATCAATTGGCTGAAAAATTTGTTTCTTTTTGTATCCTCATAATGTGCTATCATTTCATTTGTAAAAATAGCCCAAGTGACAATTTTTTTATGAGAGCAAAGCCATCGATACCATGAAAACTGATTTGGTTCCAAATATAAAGTTTCAATGCGTACTTTTTGTGTGTTTTGCACATTATGGAGATCAAAAAATTGCTCCATCTGTAGTATCCATGTTCCGAGATCCTTGCCATCAAACTTCCTCATATCTATCTTTGGAACATGGTGGTTCTTCGATCCAATGTTAGAGTTTATGAAATCATGATTAACATTTATTTTGTTCTCATCATGATTTTCCTTTCCTACCCTTTCACCATTATTAAACATTTCTTATAGAAACTTTATCAAATTTGTCTTCGAATTTGTCTACAAATCTTCTATGCCTTTCTTGAAATCATCCATCTCAGCTTCCACGCCATCCATCTTAGCTTCCACACTGTCCATCTTAGCTTCCATTATGTCCATCTTAGCTTCCATGCCGTCCATCTTTTCTTCCATGTCATTCATCTTAGCTTCTACGCCTTTCTTTAAACCATCCATATTATCTTGTATGCCTTTCGTTAAACCATCCATCTTAGCTTATACGTCTTTCTTTAAAGCATCCATCTTATTTTTTGTTACTTTTTGTGTGAGTGAAATTTGTTGCACTTGGTCTCATAATTTTGATATATCATGTTGCATTTCTTCCTCTTCTTCATGAGTCATGCAAGATATTTCAGGTTGCTTACTAGGTGTTTCCATTTTCTTTATTTGGGGCATCAATTATCGATAATAATGCTTCACTATTCCCTTTGAATTCCTTCAAACTAATTTTTCAAACCAAGCTTATGCAAAAATTAAAAGAAAATTACACATCGCTTTTCACTTTGTAGGAGCTCGATATTGAATCTTATGTATCTCTGTAATTTTGGATCTCCTAAGTCTGAAATTGCTTGCTGTGGTAATCCTCTGAGTAGTCTTTCAGACCCCACAAGTCTAATGAAGATTGGATTCTCCAATGAAGAGTTATGCCAAAATCTTCCATGATGACCTGAGTATAGACTGGTTCAATAGAGCGAACTAGTACGACGTGCCGTGGGTCAATGTTTCAACCTTAGGTTCTGAAAATGATACCTAAAAAAACTATAGTCTGTCCTCTTTCTGTAACTTCTTACTGAAATTCAATCTTATGCTCAGAGCGAAAGTTACGACGATTTTCCCATGGTGACCTGTTTGGAATGTAATTTGGGGGTCTGCAAAAACCCTAACTTCCGTAGATTATATCTCCGAAAATATAGCGAGAGAGGATCTAAAAGTTAGACTAGAGGTTTAGCGTGATTTCGTCACAAATCACTTTTTGTTTTAGCTTCTGAAATGTTGTAGAAAAAGGTTATAGTGACAATGTCACGATCACCTGTTTGGAGCAACGAAACCCTAGAATCCAAAGCTCTGATACCAAATGTTATAAAACCAACTCACAAAAAGATAGAAAAAATAAATGAATGCCTTATAGATAAGCCTCTTCAAGGGGGAAACCTCCTTTACATTACACAAATGAACAATTCTTGGATGATTCAAATGACAAAACCTCCTTTCTATATATAGGAGTCTAACGGGCCCAATATAACCAAGATAACCTAACAATAATAAGATAAAGGCACCAAAATAACAATAGAGGGATTCTATGGGGCACAATAATAAAAATATGGGGACAATAGGGGCACAACAATAACAATAAGGGATACAATGACAATAGTAATGGGGGAATCACTAGTATTATAGGGACCTAACACAATGTTTCTTCAAACTTTGTTTTAGACCAAACAAGGATGAATTTGGAAAAAGTTAGACAGGTTTTTGTCCATCACAAGCTAAGGATGAAAAACATCCTTCATGTTTTACCCATGTGTCATGGTTTTGGAGAAATGTCAAAAATACATTTCCTATAAGAGAGTTGCTTCACTTTTGGAGTGACCTTGGGAAAATCAATTTTGTTCTATCTGGATTGTCCACATTACTTATTTGATGAGTCCAACCATAACTAAATAGACATAAATCTCCAATTAGATATCTTGAGCTCAATTTGGAGTTGTAGAAGACCTCCAAACATTTCCTTAAAGGTCACACTTCATTTTTGCACCCTCATTCTACACATTTTGACCAGTATTTGGAGAATTGATTTTTGAGGGGCTATAATTGATCATTTTTAGTGCTTGATAGGACCATTGAGTAGCCAAGAGATAGATATTTCCAACGTGCTATCATGGGTACAATTGGGACTTTTGGAAGGCATTCAAAAGCTGATTTGAAGTCGGTGTTGTGCACTTCCTTCTGGCACTACGCCCTTGCCCAGAAATTAGCGGCACAATTAAATGTGTAGCGCACTAGACGTTGCACACTTTCTTGGGGAAATTTTTGGAGAAATGGAGACCATGATTGGATGAAGAATGAAAAATACATCTAAGAGGACCATGTTTCTAGCCCTAGTTTGCAAAACTAGCAGGTGAAAATGGAAAAAAAACTAGTAGAAAATAACATTTCTTCCCTCTTTTCAAGCTAGTCCCTACGCACTTGACCATTCTTGGGAGAATGACATTTCAAATGGTCAAATCAAGCCCATTTTGGAAACTAAAGGAAGATTTGGAAACTAGACAGGATAATATTTCCAATGAGCTATCTTGGGCTCAATTTGGACACTGGGAAGGTAGTCAAAAGCAGTCTGCAAGATGGAGGGCACACATGACACTAAGAGAACACACTTGATAGAAAAATGGCACACTTGACAAATTTCCCTGATTTTTCACTATTTTTCTCCAGTTTTGATTTTCACCTATGGAAATCAACCTTTTATTGATGTAATTGATATTGTAAATGTAATTATGGTATTTTACTATTACCTAGGGGTAAATACATTAGATAAATAAAATCCACCATGTGTAATGAATCAATTTCGATGTAACTAGGGATGAGTCATTTTCACCACCCTACACTCTAGCTATCAGTTCAAATTTTGGTGGAACTGCTCCTGCTATCATTGATTCGACCCCTGAGGATGGGATGTGTTTGTTTTGATGTCTATATCTTCCCTTTCGTCACTCTTTTAAGAGGTTGGACTCCGTTGGATGTTGACTAGTGATCATAGACACTATTGTATTAGATTTTTCCCAATATTAATAGATGAGTTGCAACTATTTCTTTGGGATACCTATGGTATGGATGTCTAGCATTGTTTATTCTTTGTTATCATTTGTTTAAATGTTTTTTGTGCTCATAAACCATTTTCATGTCTGTTATATGGTAGTTTTCAAGTTGATAGGCAGAATACATGTTTGCTCATGCTTTGTTTTGGGAAAGTTATCTTAATTTATACATTTCTCTTTTGTCTAGGAAGAATAAATCTCATATGCTCTTCCTAACTCGACATTAGTCTAAAACCATCTCATCAAACCACCTTTTATGTGCTAAAACTAATGGCTACCTTTCCCAATGGGATGTATGCAATCATATCTCATTTGCCCTGACCTAGCCTCTTTGACTTGATACCCTCATCCAGCATAACCCCACCAAATCAAATCAAAACAACTCCTGCACTTTATACCTAGCCTAAAACCATAGTCTACCCAACCCTCTTGGTTGTGATCCTTTGGTGAGAGCCCTCTCTAGCCTGGAAGGGCCATATAGCAAGTCAAAAGATTGGTTTGAGGTTACCTCAATTGGACTCTTCCTTAGCCTTGGAGATCCGATGGAGTGACAACATACTGGTGTCGTCGTTCGGGAGAGAAATCTCTATCATCCCTGGGAAAAGATGACAATGATTTAGATCTAATTTTTTATGGTGAACAACAATTGGACACATAGAGGGGTTGTACCATTCACTCGGCGACTCCATTGACTGAAATATCCAGAAAACCAACACTTCATGGCAACTCCACTGCATTAAGATTAGTAGCTTGAAGAACTTACAAGATGGGATTTGTTGCAAGAAGGTATGCTCCATTGAAAAGAGATCACATTCCAAGTTTCACTAATAAAATGCCTAAGGTAAATTGGCAAAGCAATTTGCCTATGTTCGAAGATGTGAAAGGTTATGATGTTGCTCTTCATCTGGTGAGATTTCACATGCATGTGCGTAGATTAAAGATTGATTTTCCTTAAGACTACTCGATGAAGATATTCATGGCCACTCTCAAACGTGAAGCCCAATCTTGGTATGAAAGTTTTCCACCTGCTTGTATTTATTGTTTAAAGTATTTTCATACCAGGTTCTTTGATAGGTATAAAGAACCTTGTCCATCCTTAATATTAGTTCAGAATTGTTGTAAACATGTTGATAGTTTTATTGAAAATCTTGTGAATGTTTATGGAGATGATGAATTCATTGACGATGAGATCATTGAAGCCCTATATGAAAATCCATTTCAACAGCATAAATAAAGCTTAGAGGATACTTGGCAAGATGCTCGGGAAGGTTCACAGCAAGCTAAAAAACTTTGTACAGTTGAAAATGACGGAAGACAAGGTCTTATTTTAGACCTTCTTGCAATAGAAGATGGTATGAAGGAAAATCAAGTTCCAATTTCAGATTGTGATAAGGTCAAGCTGGCTATTCCAAATCTAGATTCAGATTGTGATGATGAAGAGTATATTTTTCTGGATCCCATGAAGGAGAGCTCTATTATTGAGATCACCTTGAATGATGAAAATGATGTTATCAACCCAAGTGTTCTCATTCCATCACAACAAAGGCTTTAGAATGAAGTAATATTGTCCCTTTATGAAAAACAAGATTTGATCTTTGTTCAAGTAAGCCAAAAATCTTCTTTGGATGACTTTGTGGTAAATGATAGAAATTTCAGTTTTGAGTTTCAAGGACAATCTAAAAAAGCTAGTCACATTGATACACAGGACCATATTCAGCATCCTTGTGAATGTTTAGGAGGGAAAGAAGACAATTACTATCTAGCAAAAGAAAACAAAAAGTACTATCTCCTCTCTCTGAAGATGAGATAGATAAACTCCCAAGAAGTCATGTTACAACCCAAGATAATGTAGGTTTGCCATGTTCAAATAGTCAAGAAGGTATTAATGAAACTTCTTCCACTTTTGTAAATGAGGACATTCTTGAAATTAGATTTATAGATCAGCTAGAAGCTATTGTTTTCTTTCATGAAGATGATAGGGCTGCCATGTTTGATAATATTGACGAATGTTTGTTGTTTAGGAATGACCTAGACTATGAATTTGAGGTGTATGATCCTGAGAGAGACAGTATACTAGAAATCAAGCTGTAATTTCTCATGCTCGAGGAATTTACAGCGAACAATCAGATAAAAGAATTTTATACTTCCGTATGCCTTCCTATCAGTCAACAACCAACTGTTCTTTCAAATCAGAATGCATGGATTACTTGTATTTTTGTTGTTGGATCTCAAGACAAGGTAATGCTTTAGGTTTTTCATGACCCTTTTGGTAGTATTTTGCAAGCATTGGAGAAGATGAATGTTGTTTTTTTTTATCAACATAAATCTTTGTTTCAGTTTTTATTGTGGGTTGCCTACATATACATCATTCTCCCTGCTTGAGGAAAGTGAGAACAGAATTTTCGTAAGTAGCCATCTTCTGGATTGGTTACACAGGAAGGATCACTTCACATGATTGTACATATTTCTTCAGTAGGTAGGTGGTTGTCATTAGGATTTGAAGCCCTCAAATCTCCATGGTCTGCTGCCATTAATAAGTTTTATAAGTACTTGTGTCAGTTAAGTAATTCAGTATTGAGACATTTTTCAGTCAGTTTTTAGTTCATCACAAGTAGTTTGTATCATTTGAGTTTTCAGATTTTAGCTACCATCCCTAGTAAGGCCTATGTTAGTGTAGAAATTCCCACTATAGATCAACAGATTATGCAATATACTAAAGCAAAATACAAGATCTACTTCTACAACAAACTTTGTGAAAGCTTAATCGAATTGAGCAAGATCAATAGAACACATATAACAGATAAGCAGAATTCAATCACACATAACACAGAAGAAATAACCCGGGAAATCCTCAGCCTAAAACCCCAACTTTGTATTTTCATACGAGTGGAAATATAGTCTGGATTACAAAAAGAATCAACTCACAAGCTATATTTCTCTCTACAATCCCTCTGCTCTCATAAACAGTCAAAGGCTTCTCACGAACCTTCTCCTCTACCCTGTAAGCCTCCTATTTCCTTGTGCAGTTTTTCCTGGGGTCCAATGCTTCCACAAGTGTGAATTCGCACCTCACACTGCTCACTCGGCTAAAAAATAACTGTACAAAGCTAAAGGAGATAATTCCTTCTACATGGATGAGTTTCCTTTATAGGAAAAAAATGCATCCAACTAATAGTACACTGTCCCTCCTCTGAGCTCAACTGGGTCTCTATCTAAACTGACATGCATGAGTTATTTATGAGAGAATATTCAATTATCTAAAGTGTAGTAGTTATATGCAAAAATGCATTAACTAACTGAACTCACAATTAACTCAACAAACTGTTTGAATTAATCTAACTGGACTTGACTTAGTTAACTGAGCCAACTAATTACAACTCGATATTACAACTCATCCTTATCTCTTTAACTGATGGATAAATTCCTCAATCAACGGAGAAATTGTTGCATGTCCTCACATACACTTCATGTTTGATTTTCCACAACTAATTAATGCATGGTGAATTAATTAATTATTTTTCAAATAGCTGCTAAGATCAAATTCGAATTTTACTTCTCAATTTTAGTCGAGAGACTGACTAAAATTGGAATCCATCCTAAAATTCTATTTATAACAATTCTATTTTTAGCACTGCCATTTTTCATTCATTGTCACTATGTCCAACATTGGTACCCGAACTACTATTTATAGCAGTCCTATTTTTAGCACTTCTATTTTTACCATTTCTTGTTGCTATTTTCAGCACTCCATTTCAACAAGAAAGGCATTCAACCTGAACCCAATCCTGAACCTTTGGAATGTTCTGCATGCAACACTTCTTCCAAGTGTTGTTACTCCTGCAACTCTAGAAACAAATAAAATTCCCAGCTTACCTCTGTGTTGGGATAGAAACATACTCTCCTGCTGAAGCTCCATCTACCACTGACAAGTGCTCCCTCTCTGACCCCTAATCTGCTTCAACACTCCATGCATCTAGCACTGTTGCAAACCTCTCTGTGCCATCCTGCATTGGTGCAACACACATATGCCTCTCACATTGTTGCAGCCTACAACTCTGCACTGTCTTGGGACTCCTGCATTGTAGGTCTCTCTGTCATTCCATCTGCATCTGTCTCTACCCACGTAGCCAATCCTGCTACTCCTCATCAGGGCTCCTGTAGCAAGGTCTAATCAAAGAGGTTGGGTACCTTAATGATCCTGCCCCCATTCCAGCCTTCTTGGGACTGTCACTCCACATCGCCCCACCTCCTACCTAGAGGTATGGATGCATGTGATCCCTCTGCCCACCTGGCTCGCAATTTCCCCCTACTGGAAGTCTCTGCATGAGTGTATATCTCTACTCGACCTCCTCTCAGATTCTATAGTTGTGGCTACTCCACAACCTCTTGAAGTTGCTTCACCAATTGTGGCTCCTCCACAATCGTCTCAAACTGCTTCTGGCGCTACATGTTGAGAGGTAATGTACTCTCCCTCTCAACCACCAATTCTCCATCAATTGCCTTACTCCTCAAGTCTTTGGATGCATCTTGAACCTCAAGAGCATACAGGTCATTGACTCGTGGACCGATCTACTTCACCTGTCTCGTGGTGTTTTGTCGAAGGAAAACCATTCCCTTACCAAATACTACATCATAGCCTTTGTCTTCCAACATTGTGATAGACACCAAATTTCTCTTCAGTCCTGGTACACACTTGACATCGGTCAAGGTAATCTAAGCTCCATGCTCCCTACACCTGAGACACTATACTTTTCATCATTACCCGTCAATATGAGTATCTGGAGATCTTTCTCCTCCAAGGTACTGAACAAACTCTTCTCGCCAGTCATGTGGAAAGAAGCTCCACTGTCAAGAAACCAACCACTTCCCACCATGGATGAAACCATGAATGCAAAAAGTGTGAATTCCAACTCGAACTATGAGGCTAGTGCCTCACCTTCTGATCCTTCCATGGATCCCTTCTTGGATTTCCTCAATGGAAAATTTGTAGTAAAATGGACCACCTCATGACAATGAAAGCATTGCACT
The DNA here is from genome assembly GCA_031772625.1 of Pinus tabuliformis. Lineage (NCBI taxonomy): Eukaryota > Viridiplantae > Streptophyta > Pinopsida > Pinales > Pinaceae > Pinus > Pinus tabuliformis. The sequence continues at coordinate 236,900,748 of CM062816.1, read as the reverse complement.
TTCAATTTGTCAAAGTTCTTCCCACCATGGGAAGAACTAGATTTGGAATGAGAATCCTTCTCCTTCCCCTTCTTCGCCCTACTCACTAAGGCACAGTTTTATTCATCCTCCTTGGATGAAGAACCATCTCTGTTGCTTCTTCTTATCTCTTCCTACATCATATCCAACCAAAATCGTTCCCAATCTGGTAGTTTTTCTCTTCCATTAACCAAGTCTTGGTAGCTATGCCAACTCTTAGGAAGACCGAGGAGTGCAAGACTCACCATGTCATCATCGATTTTCATGATCCCTATGCTTCCAAGCTCATCCCTGCAAGTGGTGAGCTTGTTCAGATATGTAGAGATCGTGTTGCCCTTTTCACACTTGATTTTTCAAAGCTTGTCTTTCAGCGCCAACTTCCTCTAATCGCTGCTATTCTCATATAGATCTTTCAATTTTTTCCACATTGAAAAGTGTGTCTCCTTCCCATGGAGACTCAAGACTATGTGGTCTCAAACGCCCTCTAGAAGGATTATCCTTGCTCTAGCCACACATTTCTTCCATTTTGCTAGTTTAGTAGCATCAGTCAGCTTGGGGACTTCTTGATCAATGAAGTCATTTAGACAGTTATTATACTGCTTCCATGCAATCCTTCTAGGATATATAATTTGAATTTCCATCAAGGGCATATTCGAGTCTTAAACCATTGAATGCTATAGGTGAAATAGAGATGTGATAAGCACTCGATTTCTATATTCAAGAATCACAAACTTCAAACTTCTCCATTCTTGTATATTGTTCTTCCTTGATCACCTTTGCTCTGATACCATGTAGAAATTCCCACTATAGATCAACAGATTATGCAATATACTAAAGCAAAATACAATATCTACTTCTACAACAAACTTTGTGAAAGCTTAATCAAATTGAGAAAGATGAATAGAACACATATAATTGATAAGGAGAATTCAATCACACATAACATAGAAGAAATAACCCAGGGAAAGCCTCAGCCTAAAACCCCATCTTTGTATTATCATACAAGTGGAAATACAGTATGGATTACAAAAAGAATTAGCTCACAAGCTATCCTTATCTCTCTACAATCCCTCTATTGTTCATATATAGTCAAAGTCTTCTCAAAAACCTTCTCCTTTGCCCTCCAGGCCTCCTATTACCTTGTGCAGTTTTTCCTGGGGTCCAGTGCTTCCACAAGTGTGAATTCCCACCTCACACTCGTCACTTGGCTCATAAATCACTTCACAAACCTGAAGGAGATAATTCGTTCTCCATGGATGAGTTTCCTTTATAGGAAAAAAATACATCCAACTGATAGTACATTGTCCCTCCTCTGATCTCAACTAGGTCTCTATCTAAACTGACATGCATGAGTTATTTATGAGAGAATATTCAGTTATCTAAAGTGCAGTAGTTATATGCAAGCATGCATTAACTAACTGAACTCACAATTAATTCAACAAATTGTTTGAATTAATCTAACTAGACTTGACTCAATTAACTGAGCCAACTAATTACAACTCAATATTACAACTCATCCTTGTCTCTTTAATTGATGGACAAATTCCTCAATCAATTGAGAAACTGTTGCATGTCCTCACATACACTTCATGGTTGATTTTCCACAGCTAATTAACTCAAGATGAATTAATTAATTATTATTCAAACAACTGCTAAGATCAAATTCAAATTTTACTTCTCAATTTTCGTTCAGGGACTAACTAAAACTAGAATCCATCACGAAATGTTATTTTTAGCACCTCCATTTTTCATTCCTTGTTGTTATGTCCAACACTGGTACTTGAACTGCTATTTATAGAAGTGCTATTTTTAGCACTTCTATTTTTACCATTTATTGTTGCTATTTTCAACACTCCCTCTCAACAAGAAAGGCATTCAACTCGAACCTGATACTAGACCTTTCGAATGTTCTGCATGCAACACTTCTTCCAACTGTTATTACTCCAACAACTTTAGAAACAAAAAAGACTCCCAACTAACCTCCCTGTTGGGCTAGAAATATACTCTAATTCTAAAGCTCCATCTGTCACTTACAAGTGCTCCCTCTCTGACCTCTGAGTTTCTGCAACACTCTATTGATCTCACACCATTTCACATCTCTCTGTTCCATCCTACACTGGTGCAACACTCCTGTGCCTCTCACATTGTTGCAGCCTGCAGCTCTACACTGTCTTGGGACTCCTGCACTGTAGGTCTCTTTGTCACTCCATCCGCATCTATCTCTACCCACTCAGCCAATCCTGCTACTCCTCATCGGGGCTCCCGTAGCAAGGTCTAATCAAAGAGTTTGGGTACCTCAATGATCCCTCCCCTATTCTAGCCTTCTTGGGACGGTCACTCCACATCGCCCCACCTCCTACTTGGAGGTATGGATGCATGTGATCCCTCTGCCCACTTCGTTCGAAATGTCCCCCTAATTCAGGTCTCTCCATGAGTGGATGCCTCTACTCGATCTCCTCTCAGCTTCTATCATTGTGGCTACTCCACAACCTCTTGAAGTTGCTTCACCAATCGTGGCTTCTCCGCAATTGTCTCAGACTTCTTTGGGCGCTGCATGTTGAGAGGTAATTTACTCCCCCTTTCAACCACCAAGTCTCCATTAGTTGCCTTGCTCCTCAAGGCTTTGCATGCATCTTGAACCTCAAGAGCATGCATGTTCTTGACTCGTGAACCGATCTACTTCACTTGTCTCATGGTGATGTGTCGAAGGAAAACATTTGCCTTACTAAACACTACATCATAGCCTTTGTCTTCCAGCATTGCGATCGACACCAAATTTCTCTTCAGTCCTGGTACATACTTAACATCGGTCAAGGTAATTCGAGCTCCATGCTCCCTTTGAGAAACAGCCATGTATACACCTGAGACACTATACTTTTCATCATTACCCATAGCTATGAGTATCTAGAGATCTTTCTCGTCCAAGGTACTTAACAAACTCTTGTTGTTGGTGATGTGGAAAGAAGCTCCACTACAAAAAAACCAACCACTTCCCACCACCAATGAAACCATGCATGCAAAATGTGTGAAATCCAGCTCGAACATTGAGGCCAGTGCCTCACCTTCTAATCCTTCCACAGATCCCTTCTTGGATTTCCTCAATGGAAAATTTGTAGAAAAATGGCCCACCTCATGACAACGAAAGCATCACACTTTTGATTTGTCAAACTTCTTCCCACCATGGGAAGAACTGGATTTGGAATGATAATTCTTCTCCTTCCCCTTCTTTGCCTTACTCACTAAGGCACAATTTTCTTCATCCTCCTTGGATGAAGAACCATCTCTGGTGCTTCTTCTTATCTCTTTCTGCATTAGATCTGACCAAAGTCATTCCCAATCTGGCAGTTTTCATCTTCCAGTAACTGAGTCTTTGTAGCTATGCTAGCTCTTAGGAACACCGAGGAGTGTAAGAATCACCATGTCATCATCAGCTGTCATTATCCCTACGCTTCCAAGGTCATCCGTGCAGGTGGTGAGCTTGTTCAGATATGTAGAGATCGGTCGCCCTTTTCACACTTGATTTTCTGAAGCTTGTCTTTCAATGCCAATTTCCTTTGATCGTTGCTATTCTGATATAGATCCTTTAATGTTTTCCACATTGAAAAGGGTGTCTCCTTCCCATGGAGACTCGAGATGATGTGGTCTCGAACTCCCTCCAAAAGTATTATCCTTGCTCTAGCCACACATTTCTTCCATTCCGCTAGTTCAGTAGCATCAGTCGGCTTGGGGACTTCTTGATCAATGAAGTCCTTTATTCCATTATCCTCTAATACTTCTTCCATGTGATCCTTCCGAGCTATATAATTTGAACTGCCATCAAGGGCATATTCAAGTCTTAAACCATTGAACACCATAGGTGAAATAGAGATGTGATAAGAACTTGACTTATATATTTAGGAATCACAAACTTCAAACTTCTCCCTTCTTGTATATTGTTCTTCCTTGATCACCTTTGCTCCAATACCATGTAGAAATTTCCACTATAGATCAAGAGACTATGCAATATACTAAAGCAAAATACAAGATTACTTCTACAACAAACTTTGTGGAAGCTTAAACGAATTGAGCAATATCAATAGAACACATATAACTGATAAGGAAAATTCAATCACGCATAACACAGAAGAAATAACTCGAGAAAGCCTCAGCCTAAAACCCCAACTCTGTATTATCATACAAGTGGAAATATAGTCCGGATTACAAAAAGAATCACCTCACAAGCTATCTTGTTGTCCTTGCAATCCCTTTGCTACTCATAGACAGTTAAAGGCTTCTCACAAACCTTCTACTCTACCCTCCAAGCCTCCTATTTCCTTGTGTAGATTTTCTTGGGGTCCAGTGCTTCCACAAGTGTGAATTCCCACCTCACACTGCTCACTTGGCTCAGAAATCACTGCACAAACTTGAAGGAGATAATTCCTTCTACATGGATGAGTTTCCTTTATAGGAAAAAAATACATCCAATTCATAGTACACTGTCCCTCCTCTGATCTCAAATGGGTCTTTGTCTGAACTGACATGCATGAGTTATTTATGAGAGAATATTCAGTTATCAGAAGTACATCATTTATATGAAAGCATGCATTAACTAACTGAACTCAGAATTATTTCAACAAACTATTTGAATTAATCTAACTAGAGTTGGCTCAGTTAACTGAGCCAACTAATCACAACTCATCCTTATCTCTTTAACTAATTGACGAATTCCTCAATCAATGGAGAAACTATTGCATGTCCTCACATAGACTTCATGTTTGCTTTTCCACAACTAATTAACTCATGGTGAATTAATTAATTATTTTTCAAACATTTGCTAAGATCAAATTTGAATTTTACTTCTAAATTTTAGTCGAGGGACTGACTAAAATTGGAATCCATCCTGAAATGTTATTTATAGCAATGCTATTTTTAGCACTTCCATTTTTCATTCCTTGTTGCTATGTCCAACACTAGTACCCGAACTTCTATTTATAGTAGTGCTATTTTTAGCATTTCTTGTTGCTATTTTCAACAGTTATTGTTAGTATTTGCATACTGCCATCAGTGATCAAAAAACCTCCTTTCATATCATATTATGTTCCCATTCTGAAATTTTTGTCATTCGAGTGGGTTGTCATGCAAAAATTTGGTCATTGAAGGTTGAATTAGGGTTTTCTTTACTCCTTTTAGAAATTTACCCCTTGTTGGCTCATTTCAACCTTGCTGAGTATTCATTGTCCATAAATTTAATGACATCATGCCATCACATCAATCATGTCATCTTGAAATTCAATCCTTCACGGTCTCTTTAAGTCTTTTAGGGTTTCTCAAGGTTCCAATAAAACTCCATTCCATTACATAAGACCATAAAGTAAAGGGCAACCAAATAACATTTTTTCACCATGTGAATATGATTTGTAAAGAGAAATGCTTATTTCATCATCTAGGTTTATGTTCACTATATGTAATAAGTAATGTTCCCAAGCTTCCAACTCAATCTCTATATGCCAACTTGATTAAAGCAAAGTCAAAGGAAATAGTCAAGTGAAAGGGTAATGTTTCAAAATGTTAAGTGAATGCCAAAGGGAGTTGTCTTTTCCCAAGGCTGCCTAATCATCACTTTCCACAAGCACTAAACCCTAATTTCATCTCCCACTGAGCTAGGGTTGGTTAAGGAATCAGAGACATATGAGAAAAGGAGGCATAAGGGAGGTCATTTCAGCAAGTATGAGGCCATTACAACTCATAAACATTATGTCCCCATCATTTTCAAGAAGTCATTCTAAGAGACAAATCATTTGCCACACATAGGTCCAGGTTTTCTTCAAACTGTGTTCCAAACCAAACAGGGATGGATTTGGAAAAAGTGAGAGAGGTTTTTTTCTATCATATGGTAAGGATGAAAAAACTCCTTCATGTTTTAGACAAGTGTCATGGTGTTGGGGGAATGTCAAAAATTGTGTTTCTATAAGAGCGTTTTAGCAATTATGGAGTTACCTTGGGAAAATCAAATTTTCTTCTATCTAGTGTCTTCAAATTACTTTTCCGATGACTCCAATGATAACTAGATAGAAACTTATTTCCAATGAGCTATCATGATCTCACTTTGAAGTTGCAAAAGACCTCCAAACGTCTCCTACAATATCAAACTTCATTTTTCCACCCTCATTCTACACGTTTTGACCAGTGTTGGGAGAATTGATCTTTAAGGGGATATAATTGATCATGTTTAGTGCTTGATAGGACCATTATGTTGCCAAGAGAGATATATTTCCAATGGGTTATCATGGGTGAAATTTGCACATTGGAAAGGCACCCAAAAGTCAATTTGAATTTGGCACTACGCACTTCCTTCTAGTTCTACGCACTTTCCCGGAAATCAACAGCACAGTTAAACACGCAGTTCCCTAGGCACTGTGCACTTCTTTGGGGCATGTTTTGTAGAAATGGAGACCACCACTAGATGTATAATGAAAAATTCATCTAACAAAACCATGTTTCCATCCCTGGTTTGCAAAATTGGCAGGTCAAAAGGGAAAAAAAATAGCAAAAAATCACATTTCTGCCCTCTTTTTCAGCTAGGCACTCTGCACTTGACCAATCTTGGGAAAATGACATTTGGAGGTTCAAATCAAACCCATTTTGGAAACTAAAGGAATATTTGAAAAGTAGACAGGATACTCTTTCCAATGAGATATCCTCAGCCCAATTTGGATGCCGAGAAGGTAGTCAAAAGCAAGTTGCACGATGGAGGGCACAAATGACACTAAGAGGGTACACTTGGCAGAAAGATGGTGCACTTGACAATTTTCCTATTTTTTCACTATTTTTCTCGAGTTTTGATTTTCACCTATGGAAATCAATGTTTTACTAATGTAATTGATATTTTAAATGTAACTATGGTATTTTACTATTACCTAGGGGTAAATACATTAGGTAAATAGACTCCACTAGGTCTAATGAATCAGTTTCAATGTAATTATGAATGAGTCCCTTTGACCACCCTACACTCTAGCTATCAGTTCAAATTTTTGTGGAACTTCTCTTCCTCTCATGGATTCGACCCCTGAGGTTGCTATGAGTTTTTGTTTATGCTTATATCTTCCCTTTCTTCACTCTTTTCATAGGCTAGACCTAGTCGGATGTTGTACTAGTGATCAAAGACACTATTGGATTAGATTTTGGCCAATATCAATAGATGAGTTGCAGCTATTTCTTTGGGATACCTGTGGTATGGATGTTTAGCAATTTTTCTTCTTTGTCATGATTTTTATGAATGTTTTGTGTGCTTATAAACAATTTTCATGTCTATTATATGGTAGTTTTCAAGTTGATAGGAAAAATACATGTTTGCTCATGTTCTGTGTTGGGAAAGTTATCATAATTTGTACATTTCTCTTTAGTTTTAGAATAATACATCTCATGTGATCTTCCTAACTCCTAATCAATCTGAAACCATCTCATCAAACCACCTTTTAAGTGCTAAACCTCCTACTTACCTTGCACAATTGGATGTCTATAATCATATCTCATTTTCCCTGACCTAGCTTCTTTGACGTGATACCCTCATCCAGCATAACCCCACAAAATCAAATAAAAACAACCCCTGCACTTTATACCTATCCTAAAGCCCTAATCTACCATGTGTTATATAAATTTTGGGCACTGCAACCCCAATCATACATGTCCATAAACCAAGGGCTCCTAAGTCCCTAAAAGGGTTGCTTCACACCCTAAAGGAATAAGTTCAACTGATTATATCATCTCCCAGAAGTTCTCCACAGAAAACTGCTCAGAACTGGTCAAAGCTGGACCATACAGACTGCCCAGTGCAGAGGGTGCGATGCATCTCACCTGCTCAGTGAAAAGGGTGCGATGCATACTGGAAAGCCCTTCTGTAGGGTACGATGGGTGAGAGTAGACAGATGGCAGAGACAATTTGTAAGGTGGATCGTCATGGAATCTTCCAGAAACTTCTCCTGTGACACTTGCCTCTCTGAACTCGCCCAGGGATGAGTAAGAGATCATCAATCTCCAAGTGGAATCAAGAACTATCAAAGAGAGGACACTAATCAAAATCCTAGAAGCTGACTCACCCCCCTGCAATCATCTATATATGGGTCTCTCATCCCAGAGATCCAGAGGCTGGAATTTTGTATCTTGTAAGGAAGTGTTATTGGTTTCTTGGTGGAATATCATAGTGTTGGGTGATCTAAGCTTTTCATGAGGTGAAGAAGGGCTTTCATGCTGAGAGGATGACACTAGGTCAGAACAATTAGTTGTAATCCTCTTTTCTATTCTTGATATTAATAAAGCTATTCAAGTTTTCCTCCACATTCTTGTATGTTTGATGATATATGCATTTGTGTGGTCAATATATATCTGGTCCTATATTGTTTATGATTGTAGATCTCTGTTCCTCGATAGTATTGTGTTGCTTTGATGCCACAGGTGCTCTTTGAAGCCAAGTAGATGAGAGAAAAGTGGCAAGGATCTGTCAGAAGGGAGAGGAACCAAGCGCAAGACTGAGCTTGGTGTTCTTTATTCCCATCTTATCTACTTCTCATAAAGGAAAACGAAAGTAGTTTTAGTTTGTTTGTTTCTAAGATAGCTACCAATCTTAGTGCAACTAGCAGCTCCGACTGGACACTAGATTTCCTGATAACAAAATGATGACTCCACTGGGGAGCGAATAGATTGTTTTCTTGTCTATATTTGTTTGTTTTATAAACTTATAGATGAAGCCTGAAGTCAAGCCAGCTAGCCTTTGAACTGCATTTGCTATGCAAGTGTAAAGTAGATCAATGCTGCTTCGGTCTATCTTCGGGTTTTGTTTATAAACTAAACAATCGATTTGAAAACCTTCTAATTGCCCTAGTGGTGGCTCTAGTAACCTCATTAGATCAACCCCTGTGATTTATATTGACTGAATATCACTTGCTCGGCCTAAGTCCCTGAACTAAGCTGCAAATTGTGACCAAAGACCAAGTAGAATCTCGTCCTGGTACCATCGCACCCTCTCTTCAAGGAAGTCTGTATGCATCGCACCTCCCATGTGCAGTAGGTGGGATGCATACTGGTTTCCCTGTATAACAGGTGCGATCGTCAGAAAAGGCTAATTTTGCCTTCAGACTTTGGTTTTCTTCACTCTCTTTAGCTCTATTCAGGAGTTTTGCTATCTGTGATTAGTATACCACTGTGGAAACCCCCTTCCTTTCCATCATTCCACCTCCATTGTGCAAAGAATTGTAAATGTTTTTTATGTATTGTGCACCATTTACAATTCTCTTTTACAAAAAGTAGCATAATCAAACTATTGTCTTTTGATTTGAAAGTGTCGCAAGTGTCGTTTTCAGTCAAAGAAAATAATTCTATTGTTCTTGATGGTCGATTATACAGTTACTCTTGTATCTGATTTGAATTAGTAGTTTTTCAAGTGTCAAAAGTTGTTTTCAATTCAGAATAGCAAAGTGTCGTCATTATCTTCCTTTCATTTTTTGAAGAGAAATTTGTTAGTACTGTCGCTTCGAAAAGATAATTCAGATTTGTACTTAGCATTCTTCTTGTCATTTACACATTAAGAAGGATGAAAACAAATACATGCATGTGCATTTGCATTTAGACTGCTTGTTGGTTTGATTTAGGACAGTGCATTTAGTGTGTGCTCTCTGCTCTATGTTGAAAGAATATCATCTCTCTTTCTTTAGTAGCTAGGATTTTCATTGTAAAAAGAAGATTAAACGATTGCTTATCATCTTAGATTTCATTTTAGGAATTGTATATCAACATCACACGGTGAACCTGAAAGGAGAATTTCTTAAGAAATATCAACTGCAAAATAAATTCAATGAACATAAAAACTCTTTGGAACCTAACGCACAACATTTAGAAGTCTAGGCTAGAGACGTATTCCGATGTCGTAAAGCCTAGTAACTATCACTTTCACTGTTGGTTGGGTGTTTCCTCCTCTTTGAGACGACAAGTGCTAGTACAGACTTGTGCTCCCACGTACTATCGAGTATATATTGGGAGACCACAATAGGCTATATCCTTTATCCATAGGAAGCCATGTCTGCCGCCCTATAGATCGCAATGCACTAAACACAGCATTCGGGAAGATTGATTGTCATATCGTAAAAGGTATTCTGTATTTTTGCGATTGGTTTGGTAATCCCTCTATCTAGATTTCCAAAGTAGTCTCTTTCATTCCTTTTCAGACTCCTTAAAGGAAAAGGTGCATCTGAGCACTTGTCACTTCAAGCTCATTAAAAATCGAAGGCAACTAGAGTCATCTTTTGTTTTTCCTCGACTCTTAAAAATTGAAAAAACAAGTTGTGTCAAAGCATCTAAAATTTATTTTAATCGGAATAATATCACCATTCCCGTGTTGGTCTTAGGTTAAGAAATGGAGTACACCAACCAAGGATTTCCCCTCGGAGGAAATCCTAGTCCTTTCTCCTCTTGGGGAGATGTTGGTGCACCTCATATGGCCACATTGTCACTTCTAGGATTGACGATTGGCTTGCCAATATGGCTCTTCTCGACCTCCATCGTTCAGAACACCATGATTCCTGAACAATTGAGTCAGCAACTGGATGATACTAAAGTTACCCCCAACCTTCTACTTCGTCCAATTCTCCCTCTCCTCCTTCCTCTTCGCTTGATAAAGCTAGTAAAGCCAAAAGTCAAGTAACTAAGAAGGAGAAGAAGGGGAAGGAGAAGAAAGAGAAGAAGAAGAAGGAGCCAAAGGCGAAAAGGGGTAATCGGGCATCGTCTAGTGAAAATCCGCACACTGCACCATCCAAGCCTAAATCTCCATGTCTCATTTGCAAAGGAGACCAGTATCATCGAGATTGTCCTTGCATCCCTCAGATCTTAAGGGACTGGTCTCCTCGTCTGCACAATCCGGTGTCATCAACCTTTGAAGATTATGTTGAAAGTACACCATCAACTTGTGAAAGTGAATCATTTGGATAGAAAAGGAAATGTAAATGTCCTTGTAAACTGTGTGAAGGTGATCACATCGTCCACCATTGTCCCTTCCTAGACGAAGCTAAAAGAGTTTTGGATAACATCCTGCTTCACCGCTACGGCTTCCTCCTGGATACAAGAAACTCTTGCTGAGTCCATCGCTAGTTGAAAATCTAACCGAAACGCCATTGTGGTCGGTCGAAACACCTGTCGTTGAAGATAAACCCTTTGAATCCATACCAGACGAAAGTTAAAAGGTTGAGCTGGCAGTCAACCCGGTCTTGTCTTCGGAAGGTCCATCTTTAGATGATAAAACCACTGAAGAGAATGAGAATGACCCCATTCAAATTCTTTTCATAAACACAGACTCCGATGAATATGGGGGAAATCTACCGATTCCTTTAACATAGGAAGGAAGTTCGTCAGAGTCATATCGGCTATCTATTCGGTCCCACCTCCAAGCAACCTAGTCGTTTCCTTCGATTGGAATCTACTAGGCAGACCCCATTTACTGGCTAATGTACCATTCCAAACCATTGTACAAGCTTACAAAATGATCATGGTCGGTACCATCATAGATGAAGGGGCTTCTTTGAGTATCCTTTCCTCAACTGCTTGGGAAGCACTTGGTTCGCCATCGCTTCTACCTGAGATGAGAAATCTAACAGGCTTTGACAAAGGAACCAGTCGACCGTTAGGGATCCTTCCCAATGTTCCCATAACATTGAGAAGGAAAACCATTTATATGAACATAATGGTAGTCCAAGGACCTCTATATTATAATCTACTCCTTGGGCGTGACTATATTTATAGCATGGGAGCCATTATCTCCTCACTCTTTAGAGTAATGTGTTTTCCGCATGAAGGCCGAGTGGTCCAGCTCGTAGACCAGCTTTCATTCCCTGGCTCACACATAGCTAATAGTCAAACTCCATCCCTAAATGGTATTTTCACGCAAAAAATGTCTCATCAATCTCCAGTTTGTCCACCTGAAGAGCACGAGTAATTCAGGAGGACATGACTGAAACCCAGGGGGCATGCACCCTGGTTTGTTTTGGTAGGAAAACCTTGGGTATAGGCTAGGTTTCCACGGAGGATATATGACTAGTTTCACACACACGTCCATTTAGGAAAATGGGTTTAGACTGATAAAATTCCTTCTTCAAAGTTATGTGAGTGGAGGTGACCGCACCACTCACCTTTTTCTATTTCGGTAGACATCGCCAAGGAAGTGTTTTGTCTGCAACGTGGATGGAGCAATCTTATGCTAACCTGGAAACTCTACCTCGTTATGCCTGGGGGCATGCAAACATTTTTGCCTGAAAGTAAAGAGAAACCATTTATTTTCTTAGTTTGTAGTTTCGCAACCCTTTAAACTCGTAGGATTGGTCGTTCCTAGCTTGGATAATGAAAGGATATGGAGAAAAGTTTCGAATGGTGCAAGCTCCCTAAAAATTGAACCTATCGATGAGACATCCTTATTATGCAACTGGCATGAGCAGTTTTTATGTGAAGTTCAAGCTTGTTAAAAATTAAACCTAAGCAAAGAGCAAATGTTTCCCCAGAGTTTAAGCTCATTTAAAAATGAACCAATCCTTGGTAAATAATCATTGTGAATGCACTATCATCAGCTTTTGAGCCCTGGTCATGTTCTTATCATCACCTCCACTCTGTTTTAGCTGATCATTCACCTCCATTTGATTGTTTGCCCCTTTTGAGGAATAGTTGCGAAGAGTGATCCTGTTAGCCATCCTTGTGACACTGCCGTGATTGGAAAATTCCAAACCTTACCTGGAATCAGCTGCTACCTAAAATTATCACTCGTTCCTAAAAAGACGAGTCTCCTTTAAGCTCTTTTCAACTGACTCGTAAAATATGAAAATATTGCCAAGCAATTGGCCTCTCCAGCTCATTAAAGCTACCGGAAGTGTTATTCCTCCTCTAGATTTTAATCTTTTTGGACCTGAGGGATTATTACACAAAAAGATCGAGCGCTTGTTTTGTTTGGCTCATTAAAATTATCGAAAATTCATCCCTTTTGTATTATTTTATACTTTTTCAGACTTAAGGGATTATATGATGAAAAAGGATTGTTGGAGTTTCCTTTACGTCCCTTTCAGACTCTCTAGAATTGAAAAGGATCGAGTTATCTTTGTTGTTAAACTCGTTAAAACCAAATAGCGACAAACTTGTCCATATAGACAAGAACGAGTTTCATTGTCGCTAGGCTCGTTAAAACATAGTGATGGGTTTGCCCGAAGGGAAAATTATAGAACAAGCATATGTTATCCTCCTCAAGCTTGAAAAAAATAAAGAGGTACTGGTCAGCTATGACTGGGGAAAAATTGGGAAGAAAGCTTGAAGAAACTTTATTGGTAGCAAGTCGCTCTTGAACATGACACTTTCACTCCACATCTGAGTCAAGTTGGGTTATTCCGTTCACTGGTCATATCACCATTGGTCCATCGCACCATCCATATTTGGGGTTAACGCTACCAATCCATGTCAGTGTCACTGGTATGTTCAAGAGAAGTCGCTCAGAGAATTCACCTATGTCTCATTCGCTGTAATACATTCACACTCCATTCTTTCATGACTACCACCCTGAACCCTGTATCATCAGATATTTTTCATCTCCGAAATCATTTACTCCGTTCCATGTCGTAGATTTGGGATTCATTAAGGCCCTCCTACGATGGGTCACTTCTTGTCGACATCAGCTCATCATGCAATAAGTCAACTTAGCAACAACCCTTTCAGTGCTTTGAAGCTTGCATGCCTCAATGGCAAGTTTCTCACTTCCGGCTACAGGTTTACATCAATGGCCTTCGACCGAAATATTTTGCGTGGTGTTTGACACCAAGTCCCTTTTCACACCACACGAATTGTACTGTAATACCTTGAGGGTCATCATCATCATCGGTGATTCCTCTCGTGCTTGTTAACATCTTACATGATTGGTTGGTAATCAGGCGATGTCTTTCCATGTTTGACTCCAGAACATCTTTCACATGGATCAACTTGTACTCCGAGTGAATATTGGACGAGTTTTGAAAACACTGGATCTAGTTTCATCCATCTGGGCTGCGATATATTTAGGAAAATAAAGACATCAAATGTACATCATTGTTGCATAGATGATCATCCGAATCAAAGGATGATGACTCTATCATAATCATTAGTCTACCGCGCAAACGGTTGTCGGTATTATGTACATGAAAATGAATTTATAAAGCTGAGCATGGGAATGCCCGCCTCAGTTAGATCATGAAAAATATTATGAAGATAATGTATTGTATTGTATCTTATTACAGGTTGCCTTCCAGCTCAAAAAAACTTTGGATCCTCATGATAAAGCATTTCACCTGACATCAAAAGATTAACAACCTCATGCTTTAGGGGGCAACTGTTATAGAAATTTTTGGGCACTGCAACCCCAATCATACATGTCCATAAACCAAGGGCTCCTAAGTCCCTAAAAGTGTTGCTTCACACCCCAAAGGAACAAGGTCAACTGATTATATCATCTCCCAGAAGTTCTCCATAGAAAACTGCTCAGAACTGGTCAAAGCTGGACCATGCAGACTGCCCAGTGCAAAGGGTGCGATGCATACTGGAAAGCCCTTTTGTAGGGTGTGATGGGCAGGAGTAGACAAATAGCAGAGACAATTTGCAAGTTGGATCATCATGGAATCTTCCAAAAACTTCTCTTGTGACACTTGCCTCTCTGAAATCGCCCAGGAATGAGTAAGAGATCATCAATCTCCAAGTGGAATCAAGAACTATCAGAGAGAGGACACTAATAAAAATCCTGGAAGCTGACTCACACCCCTGCAATCACCTATATATGGATCCCTCATTCCAGAGATCCAGAGGCTAGAATCTTGTATCTTCTAAGGAAGTGTTGTTGGTTTCTTGGTGGAATATCATAGTGTTGGGTGATCTAAGATTTTCATGAGGTGAATAAGGGCTTTCATGCTGAGAGGATGATGCTAGGTCAGAACAATTGGTTGTAATCCTCTTTGCTATTCTTGATATTAATAAATCTATTCAAGTTTTCCTCCACATTCTTGTATGTTTGATGATATATGCATTTGTGTGGTCAACATATATCTGGTCATATATTGCTTATGATTGTAGATCTCTTTTCTTCGATAGTATTGTGTTGCTTTGATCCCACAGGTGCTTTTTGAAGCCGGGTAGACGAAGGAAAAGTGGCAAGGATCTGTCAGAAAGGAGAGGAACCAAGCGAGGAACCAAGCACAAGACTGCGGTTGGTGTCCTTTGTTCTCCTCTTATCTACTTCTCATAGAGGAAAACAAAAGTAGTTTTAGTTTGTTTGTTTCTAAGATAGCTACCAGTCTTAGTGGGACTAGTAGCTCTGAGTGGACACTAGATTTCCCGATAACACCATGGGGGAGGGGAACCATGTCGATGGAAGCTTGCAAGGATAATCTAGCCACCATCGATATTAGGGGTATAATCATTTCCATGGGGGTCACCAATATTCTAGCAATAAGGCACCCAAGATTGACATGCACAAATTTGATCATTCTAAACTAGAAATGTGTGTTGCATAGATGGAGTGATATTTTCAACTAAAAAATATCAAGGATAATGAAACCAAAATACACGTGGGAGCTCTTTTCTTGGACCAATATCATTGGAAACAATGGAAATGGCATAAAAAATGCTAAAAAAGAAAGCCAACTTGGAATATGTACTCTAAATCCATTTATGTGCATTTTTATAGGGATTCTCACTTTCTGAGTTGTCTCATGAAGCTTAAACAATTAGGGACAGTTTGAGACTACATTACAAAATTTGAACAATTGGCCATTATGACCGAGGGCCTATGGGATTCCTTCTATATCGAATGTTTCATCAGCGACCTCAAGGAAGTCGTCTAGGAACATGTTAGAACGCATGAAATGACTACTTTGTTGGAAGTTTGCCATAAATTATTAGATCCATAATCTACTATTAATGACCAATCTAGTTTTCCTTCATTTACAACAACAACATGTCCCACCCCTACTAATGGCCCCACCCAAACCCTTAAGGTGCAAAAGGTGTCACTAACCAAAATGGTCGGAAGGAGATGAAAAGGTCTGTGTTACTATTTTGATGACAAATATTCCCTAGTCTGCAAATGTAAGGGACCAAAATTATTTCATATTGAAACTATGGAACATAGACCAAACCATGAGTCTAAGCTTGTGAAAGTATCTGGGGTGGATTCAGTGTGTTGTGCCTTCAGGGCCTATCTCTAGCTGTGTAGAGATTAGTGCCCAAGACATTTACTGAAAATTGAAAATTGATTGGTTTGTTGTTTCATCGTCTTGTAAACCCTAGAATATTTATTTCAAACACCTTAGTCTCCAATATATGAATAATAATTCTCAAGTGGTCTTTGAATGTTGAACACAAATGAATAGGAAAAAGTAAGAAGTGCTGGTGAAAGTTCTAGATAACATGTTGTTTATAGAGAATCTTTTAACTTTGACTTAGAAGAAAATGTAATTAGCATGAAATGGAATTTGAAAAGGAGGGAGCTTTTTAAGGAGTTTTAACCTTAGGTTTATAGAAACTTAGAACCAAATAATTATAAAAATAAGACCCAGTTATTTCAATTATTTTCAATGAAGAAAATAACACATAAGATGTAATAGAGAAGACAAATCATACCCAACAATTTCTAGAAACACTATGAAAAGATTTATTCAATATCATATGAAGATCCAAAGTACAAAACTGTAGTTTCTCTTGAGGTGCCAAAATTTCAGAACCCTCATTCATCTTTTTCAAGTTCTTTTATACAAAATTTTCAAAGTACAGTTATGGGAACTATCAACTTCCTAAACTACCTTACATTCGATCATTACATTAAAAGCATTAATATTACATGACTTCATAAAAATTGTTATGAAATTAAGAATTTTATAATTCAATCATTTTTTATTGCAGGATAGTAGAAGGCCCTGATTCTGTAATGTTTTCTTGTGGAGACGTCCATTCTTTTCATTTTTTGATTCTCCAAGTTTCTGTATGTGTTGGGACATTTGATGAAATTCACATGTGCCATCTTGAAATTTGTAACCCTGGTGTATGTTGGATTCTTAATGAAAAGAGTATTCATCATCCAGAGGAGCTACAAATCTTTATGTAAATAATTAACAACGGAAATTCCTAAGCAAAGTCTTTTGGTAGAAATCACATAAGATAAATTTTTGGCCGACACGTTTCAAACCAACAAGTGTAATTCCTTTCAGTACTGTGGTCTTCTCATGTGTGGAACTTATTTTTCTTTTAGCCTCCACTAGTAATGTTTCATATGTTTCCTAGAGTAACAAATGTCCTTGTTGGTCCCAACGCGATGGTAAACCAGCTCTGGTTCTTTTGTCAAAGATGATAATGAACGTCATCACTGCTTCATTTAGCTTTTTCTCCGCTAATTTCCTATATGAATTCTTCACTATCATCTTATCGATCTCCATTATATGCGCATTTATGTCCTCTACCCAAATTCCTTTAGCTCTTGTACAAACCTAGAATTTATAAAGTCAATCATCTTCTTAGCAAATTGGGTTCTTTGTTGTAGTTTCCGTTTGTTAGCCATGATGATTGCTTCTAAATCTCTAACAATAATTTTTTATTCTTCCATGACGACCAAAAATTCGCACATGTTTTTCACTACATTAATTATATCATTCCATAATATTTCCTTTGCCTTTATAACGGACATGTTGCCTTTCACCTTTTATTTTAACTCCTTGATTTCCTGGTGAGAAATTTGATAATATTTCCTATACTTATCTGCAGTTTCCTTAGGCATCAATGAATCCTATTCAATGGACTTGATAATTTTCAAAGTATTTCATAAATCTATTTTCCTTTTCTTCAGTTCACCTTTAGTAATTTATAACTCAGTCATAAGCTGTTGTGACATGGTCCTGTTGTGGCCAGCAACAACCCCTCCCTTCTTATTTAGTTTTCTCACTAATACTAAATAAGTGGGGACCCTTATCCACAAAATTTAGAAAAAAGTAAATGAGGACTTGTATTCCCTTTTTGAATAAATCTTACTATCATAAACTTAGGAGAATACTCGAAAATTTAAAAAGACTTAAGTTTTATGATAAGTTTCAACAAAACCGTTCTCTCAATAAAAAGCGTCGCATCGCAAAAAGGTAATAGATGCTTTCCTACAAACTGAATCCTAAGATTGCGAAATCACAATGCGAGACTACATACTAAAGAAATTCATCGCATCATAGTTTTCATGTGCTTCAAGTATCACTTAAAGTGAAATACCTCAAACCGCCGATATGTGATGGCGCGTATTGCAAATTGAATTTCGCAGAAAACATATGGTAATCGATGATTTCCACATGTAATGGATCACCGATATTGCAAAGCAAATAGCAACATCGCCTTATCGCAGATCTGCAGGGCTCGTCATTTGAAAAAGCTTTTCCATAAACCGATGCCCAGTTATGCGCATTAATGTTAATTTAATGAGTTAGTTGGCAATCATTAATGAAATATGGTTTTGATCTGATCGAAGAGCCATTTCATGTAAGGTGATATATTTTATATGATTTTGGCATTTAAAGCTTTCCCATCACCTTTTTCTTATCATTACTCTTTCCTAATTTGTAAATTGCAGGAGCGAAAGGCAGAGAGGTATACATAGCAGTGTTCAGAATATTATGGGAAATAAAGGAAAGGCTCCAAGTTCTGAAGATAAAGAAATGACGTCCTTATACACGGACACCACCTGTAATAGAGATGTTGGCATTACTACTTGGGAAGGCATGCACAGTCTACTCGAGGAAGAAAATCCTAGAGTAATGGAGGTTACAGCTACTGCAGACTCACGCGGGTCGTCTGAGGTGTCAATTACAGAACTAGAATGCTCGTTCTTACATCGAATAGCGGTGAGGCCCAAGATTCTTCCATACATGGACATGGTCAAATGGGTACTGGATAGTGATGAGATAACAGACCGATAGCTTAAGACTTAGAGCTAAGAACTCATGGAGTCATTCTTTCCACAAAATTTAAGGTTTACATCCTCTAACAAAAAGCACGCAAGAGGCAAAACATAGCACCAGGGGAGCCCGGATCAAGAAACGGAGGCAGTTTTTGATCGCGCATTGCCAGGAAAAACCTCTTGAAAAGGAAAGCCTATAATCACTCAGTCGCTTGTAAGCCCGGAAAATTGTAGGAAAAAGTGCTAAAGGCAAAAGGCAAAACCCAAGCTCTAAAAACCAGTGGTATTTATTAGGGATATCTTCAAGTGGTATGTAAATTTCTACCAAATGTGCGGCATCTATAGACAAGTTGGAGACAAAAGGCTGAAGAAAGAGCAGAGTCCATCAAAAGGTTAACCAAGTTATATTGGGATTCTTACTAGCAGTACTTGGTTAAACCACATAGTCAGTGCATGACTCTCAAGTGTCTCACTTAGCCTGCTGAGAAGATGGCACCAACACTTGTCAATTCTGTTTTTGCAGGATAGCTAAAGTCAGAGTTCGGCCATCCAACTCTCCTCAAGCCAATGCTAGATGCTTCCGACTACAAAGATCAGATACATAGATAGTTAATTGCCAGTTTTACTTTTAGATTCAGTTTTAGTTTTAGTTTTTCTTTATTTTTTCATGAAGTGAGGATGGTCATTTAAACTACCTCCTATATTTTTGCAATAAACTATTTTTAGATTTAGCTAATAGTATTTAAAATCCTCTCATGCATTTAGAGAAGGGTCCTGCAATTTATCAAAAACTTGTCCTCAGAACATGCACTTTTGCACCCTTTGAGGAGGTTTTGATGAATGAGTGGAACAAGATTTATTAACTTCTGTGTTTAATATCTGCTACTGAAGTTGCACTTTTGTACTCTTAGTAGATGTTGAATTAAGAAGATATAAATCATTATTGTTGGATCTCATGAGTAGAACTCATTATAAATGGTACTTTTATCTCTTAACAATTTTTGCTTATGTGTTAAGGTGATATTCATGTTAAGTTATTTATGTATTAATGCTTGAATGCTTAAGTTATCATTTGGCACTTCTGTACGGTGATAGCCATTTATTTATGCTTAGTATATGACTGACTTATTATGTGATATGTTTTTCACAATTGTTTCATTTAACTTTTTATACGAAATAATTCATCTTTATTGAATTCTTGTCTCATAGCAATTGAATGATCTTTATTACCAATTGCCATTAGAAATTATTTTAGATCGCATAACTGCAAGATTAAATCACAGGTTAGTTTTAGAATTAGATATTTCTGTTCATTAGAACACAATTGCACGTTGTTAAACTAGACTTAGAATAAAAGAATTTTAGTTAGAAATTATTAGGAAGGAAATATCATTTCTCAACACACACACACATATTGGGAAACTGGTCCCATATCCCAAGTTGGACCCACAATACCAAATGGAAAAGGAGCTGCTAACCAAGGTCCAGACAGGGTGGGTATCCCCATTGTTGTAGACCCGATTTTCGGGGCTTCAACAGATCCCCTAAGGTCAATTTTGGGGCTAAAATCCCAAGTTTTGGGGTTGAAAGCCCAATTTTTTGTATGTAAAGTGTAAATTCTCTACAATTTGTGGTCACGGAGCACGTAGATGTAAAGTGTCATAAATGGTTTTCCCCTTCTGTTTACGTAAGTTGTGTTAGATTTTGAAGATCTACCCATGGTCCACGAACCATGGGATTGTAAAAAGGAGAGTCTTAAAAGAATCTAAGGGATTTCAGTCATTGATGAAGATGAATGTAATGGGTCATTATCAAAAAGAGTGAAGAGTCTTAGAGTAGAAGCGGGGCTCTCTAGCTATGTGCATAGAGGCCTAGAGTAGAGTCTGCAGCTATGTGCAAAGACCATTGCAATTGAGTGCACGGGGAATTTTGAGTTTGTAAGAAGATCTGAAGCATTAATAAAGAAGATTACCTAGGAAGTACCTATGTTTCATCTATTTACTTCTGTTATGAATGGATACATTTATGTTATGATGAATACTAGGTTTATGATTTAATCTTATATTGATAAGTGAATCTGTATGTTTTACATTGTTATATGAACACAAATAATAATATTTGCTTACGTGAAGAATATCTTAATGCATGGTAAATATATCAAACACTGAAACTGATCTGGGTAATAATAGACTTAGGAGTAATTATAGAGGCACGTAAGTCTTTGATTCACCTATTTAGGGTTTGCAAAAGATAATCATAGACATTCGTGATGATCTAGAGGCTAACAAGAGGAAGTTATAGCGATACGCCTTGAGGGCTTGTCGATATGCGCAAACGAAGATAAATGGTGCAAAATGACATTATAACCATCTATGGGTGTGGGAACTTGGTTCCAACATCACCCCATACTGCTTCGAGTGAGACTTTAGTCTGTGCTCCACAGATTGATGCCAAAAGGGCCAGTAGTGTAGGGATTTTTTTGGCTAAAATTAACGTTGAACCTAGGTCAGGGCCCACTAAGCCAACAAATGGTTACATTTCCAGGACTAGGATCTGCATAAAGAGATGTGTGATATCGCATCATTGGAATTCAAATAAGAAGGAAATTAAAGATTAGTGGGATAGAAAGATCCATGAATTCGTGGTGCAGGAGAATAGGAACCCACGATTGATGAAAGAATAGTGGTTGGACAGGTATCTATACACAAAGAGACACAACATTTTCTTCTATTCCTTCTTGGTCAAATTATACGAGTGGATTGCTAAATTAGCACATGACCAAGGAAGGTGGAAGCTTGATGGTCTGATAGCATGGACTCCAGAGTTAGTGTGGAGATTGGAAGACTCTGAATATAAGATCACATGTGCTAATGATCATTTCTTGATCGTATCACAATGGTGATTTATGACAAAGTTTGCGGTCGATACTTCACTTGCTAGAGTGAAGCAGAGCGACGCTTCTTCAAAGGACCACAAGATAGGTATTTGAGATCTTTGAATACATGGCTTAAAATTCTCTTATGCGAAAAGTGGGTTATACAGTTACCTTGATGTTTGGAGATATGCTAAGTGGAAAGATCTTCAGGGATAGAGGGAGAACATGCCCTGAATATAGCCCGCTGACTGAGCCTCCTCTAAGTGACAACGAAGAAGAAGCACAGGCTTCTCCACAGAGCGCTATCCAATTAACAAGGCGAGGGTTCTAGTGAATACCCCATCCACCCACAACACCTCCATCTTCACCTCCACTGCATACGCCTTCGCTGACACCACCACCACCTTCACCACTGTTCACTATGGATAATTCAATAAAATTTCCTATTTTCAAGGGCTTGGGGAATGAGGATTCGGACTAGTTTTGGTTCGTTGTGAAGGTTGTGTGGGAATCCCATGGCATTATGGATGATAAAATGAAGAAAGATATGTTGGGTATAGCTTTACAGTAATGTGCATTAATATGGTACATTAAGTACTGCACTGAGAACCCGATGGCTGTGTTGGTGGACATTCAGACTGCGCCGAATAAGGAATTCAGTAGGCCAAAATATAAAGTGCAATCAATTGTTGGATTCAAAGAAATCATGATGAAGCCTAGAAAGACACCCTCAGAGCTGGATTGGAGATTGAAGTGCAAGATCTGTGAAGCTAACATGAATCTTACATGAGATGAGATGAGATTGCATGAGACATGAATTGAAGATGCTTCTTTAGGAGTTTAGGAGATTCACGTGAAGTTACACAAACTTTGCCTAGAATTCCAAATCCTAAATAAGGATAGAGTGGCTCGTCTAGAGGTGCGCGATAAGGATCATCACCCAGCCTTCATGAATTATGTTGTAGGAGGAGGGTCGATGCCTTTGAGACCAGAAGCTCAAACAGGGCCAAGTGTAGGGCCCATGCTATGGTGTGTTATCTGTCAGGTTGCTGGAAAACATGCGACAAATAATTGCTACTTGCTGTAGAAATTTGTACAGTCACCGCAACAACTCTTCTGCAGCTTTTGCCAATCACTAGGTCATGATGAGCACAATCGCGATAGTTATGAGTTAATTATGGAAATAACATCCATGTATCAAATGTGAACAAAATCTGGGCCTCCAGATCAAGGCATTGTGGGGTTGTAAGGAGGATATCAAGGGCATGGACAAGCTCGAGGCAGAGGAGGACCTCTGAGAGGTCTAGGGAAAGTTATTTGCTATAATTGTGGAGGTCCAAGACACCATGAGCGAGAATGCATGAACGCAATGCACCTATCGTGCTGATACTGCACTCAGTTTAACCACATGATAAAAGACTTCCCTATACTAATAACTAAGATGTGTGAAAAGGGAATGCAACCTCAACAACCTACATAGAACCTGCAGATGATGAGGATTGAACCCAATGAAGAGGACCCCAATGTGAATATTATGTTGCGAAGTGGAGTGACTAGAGGTGAAGATAAGGGAAAGCGACCTAAGGAAGGTGAATGGGTCCGCAAAGCTCTAGAAAATGAGGTTGGCTTTGATTTGGAGCATGTGAAGGAAACCTTCATGGAAGAAACAAAAAGCTTCACTGAGGCTTCTACGTCAGGAAGTCATGATAAGTAGTTTGAAGAAGTGGATTCATTCATGCTTACTACATTTTTGGAGACCCGCACAAAGTTGCTACATGATAGCAAGGCCGTAAAGGGACTATAGGAGTTGATCAATAAATGTGTTGGTAATGCTCTTGAGGGACTGCACGTGGTTAGGAAAATTGGTAAGCATAAGGCAAGAACAGGGTAAGATGAGGCTCACCACGCAAATAGGAGAGCATGAAATGGAGAAATTTATTTTGGGCCTTGGGTCAGATGCAAATGTTTTTCCAAAATAGAGATGGGAGAGAATGGGGAGACGTACAATGTAGTGGTCTCCTATTCAATTAATGATGGCAAATCAGCAAAAGATTATCCCCATGGAAAGATTACCAGACTGATAGTTGATATTGAAGGTGCGAGCACATTAGCATATTTCAAAGTAATAGAGATTATTGATGATAATAATCCCTACCCCATGCTCCTGGGGATCGACTCGACTATTGATATGAATGGGGTGATCAATTTGAGGAAGTGGATGATGTCATTTGAAATAAAATCTTTTCATGTAGTAGTACTGTTAGACCCTACGAAAGGATTGTGCTATACTGAACCCGTCCGTTATTATGAATGTGACAATGATTTATACCATATTTATAAGATAATGGCACGAGATCAAGATTGGATGAATCTGTAGTAGATGGAAAAATTACATGGGACCACGAAAGCTCCTGCACCTTAGATTTAGATGAATAATTGGAACACTAGCAGAATCGATTGCACAAAGTGTCTATGCTATGTTGTAACATGATGACCAAATCACTGCACTGCATATCATCAGAGGTAAGAAGTCTACCTTACTATGATGGTTTAACTGATGTTAATAAATTCTTGGATGCATTTGAAAGGGAAGTGCCAGAGAAGCATCACTTCCAAGCCTTGGACTTGGCAATGCATGCTACGCCTGCAAGATGGTGGGGTACACATAAAGACAATTTCGATGGATGGTGCGAATATAGAAGACCGATGAAGGTGCAGTTTGGTCACCCAAATGTGAAATTGACAGAGAAATATTATGGGAGGAGTGGTCTATGTGATCACTTAGCCAAATGGACCGATGCTTATGGAGCAAAACCGCAACCAGAGTAGGTGCATCTATTCTGTCACACATTGGATGTAATACCTATGAATTGGTACTTGGAGGCAGAGCTCTACCATGGCATGTGTGAATGGGATATTTTGAGATAGGGATTCTTGATGACATTCAACTTTGAAGATGGATTCAAGTGCATTGATGAAGCATTGCAGGAGGTCAAAGAAGTAATCTTCAAAATCCTGCAGGATCCCTTAGACTCAATTCAACCAGATTGGAACACCCAGCTTCACCATGTGCTTGAGTGCTACAATGTGATTGCTGAAGAAGAAGAGGAGGATCTGACGAACATTACCATCCCAGAAACAGAAGGTCACCGCAAAGTGGAGGGGCCATATATAGAGAATCTTGATATCACCACACTGATGAAAATGAGAAAAGTGAACATTGGGATAGAGGCGGAGCCGAAGTTTGCGAAGATAGGGGACTACTCGGATGATGTTATAGTTGATAAGGTTATTGAATTTCTCCGCGAGTACTAGGATTTGTTCCCTATAAAGTTTTCAGACCTGAAAGGGATTATAGACAATTTATGGGTGATGAGGATAACGTTCAAACCAAACGTGAAGCCTGTGGAGCAGAGGCCATATCACCTTAATCTTAAATATAAGGAAAGGGTCCATTTGGAGTTGGATAAAATGTTAGCAGCGGGAATCATTTAACCAGTGGAGGATTCTGACTAGGTAAGTCCTATGGTAGTTTAGGAAAAGAAATAGAAGGATTAAATAAGGATATGTGTAGATCTCATGAAGCTGAATGATGCTTGCATGCATGATCCTTTTCCGACTTCGTTCACCAATGAAATGTTGGATAAAGTAGGAGGATAGGAAGCATATTCATTCACTAATGGGTTCTCGAGGTAACATCAGATCAAGATCATGCCAGAATTTAGGATTAAGATGACCTTTGTTACTGAATGGGGATGATTTCAGTATACTGTAATGCCTTTTGGACTGAAGAATGCATCGGCGATCGTTTCACGCATAGTGATCGAAGCGTTCAAGGACTTCATTCACAAGCTCTTGGAGGTATACTTTTATGATTGGACTGTGTTTGGGTTCGTAAAACACCACGTAGCTAGTCTACGCCGGATGTTGGATACATGCCGAAGGTATCAAATCATGGTAAAGTTGAAGAATGTTTGTTTTGTGTTCACTTCGGAATATTGCTAGGTCATGTAGTATGCAAACAAGGATTAATGGTGGATCTAGCTAAGATCATAATTATATTCAATTTGGGGGCACCAAGAAGTGTTAAATAGCTATGCACAATGCTGGGGAACACTGGTTATTATCGTAAGTTCATTAAGAGTTATGAATAGATTACCATGCCTATGGAAAAACTATTGAAAAAGGATGCAACATTTTGTTGGAATGAAGAATGTCAGTGAAGCCTGGATGTGTTAAAAGATAAGATGCTCACCGGATTGGAAGAAGGAAGTTCATGTGCATGTGGATTCCTCATGTATTGCGCTGGGAGCATTATTGACACATGCCTGTGAGGGAGAGTTGGATCACCCTATCACGTTCGCAAGAAGGAAGCTATCTAAGGCTAAGAAGAATTATTCAAAGATAGAGTGCGAAGGTTTGGATATGGTGTACGCGCTAGAAAAGTGTAGACACTACATTCTAGGTGGACACTTCAAGATGTATACAGACAATTCTACATTAAAGTACCTGGTCAGCAAGTCTGTGTTGGGGGGGAATATGTAGATGGCTACTACTGTTTCAGGAATATGATTTCGAGGTCATTGTGAAAGCCAAGGTGATTAAATGCAAGACCAAATCATCTATTACGCAATGAAATAGGGGAGGATCCTACCAATTTGGAGGAAGGACTTCTTGATGTGTAGTTGTTTGCGGTGCATGTAGTATATGATCATTTTACAAACACCATACACTTTCTAACTATCAGAACGTCTCTAGAAGGGTACACTAGCCAACAAAAGAAGGAATAGGTGGTGCAGGTGACAACTTTTTCTCTTATTGCAGGTCACTTGTATAAGACAAGAGCAGATGAGATATTGAGATTTTATGTGCCTGAGTTTGAATGAAGCATCATCCTAGCCGAAGCTCATGGAGGGGCTGCGAGAGAACATTATACAGGAAAAAGAACAACGTAGAAGTTTTTACATGCTAGGTTGTGGTGGCTAACACTGTATATGGATTCCAAAGCTTACTGTATGGAATATGATTCATGTTAGACGATAGGTAGGCCATAGTGGAGGGATGAGCTACCTTTGAATCTGCAAGTGTCGCTGCAACCATTTCAAAAATGGGTAATTGATTTTGTAGGACTGATTCAGCCACCAGGAAAGAAAACAGGTGCACGATATGTCATCGCTATGACTAAGTATTTGACCAGATGGGTGGAGGCACAACATGTAAAGGATTGTACAACGGTAATAAAAACAAAGTTCTTATTTGAATATGTGTTGACTAGGTTTGGTTTCCTGAATTTTTTTTGAGTGATCGCGATACAAATTTCCTTAATGAAACAATCAATGCACTAACACAGGAATTACAAGTTTATCATCAAAAGAGCATGCCATATCACCCTCGAGCTAATGGGATGGTGGAATATTTTAATAAGATATTGGAGAATGCACTGACAAAGGTGTGTAATTGATCCAAATTGGATCCATGAAGAATAATCAAAACTCCATGACTGTATCAAATTAGGACAAAACTTTAAATTCAAGAGCCCAGAGCGATCAAGAAGACCTTTGAACAGTGACAGTTGGCAGCCAGTGAGGAGTGAAGAGGACCTCGGTCAATGTGTGCTGACTGAGGCCCATGGAGACCATGTACGAGGTGAAACTAGCACCTGGAAAGCCCGAATCGAGAAAAGGAGGTAGTTTATGATGTGAGATTAGCGTAATCGCACATCATTGTGAAAAACCCCTCAAGAAGGATAGCCCCGAAGTGCTCAGTCACATGGAAGCCAGGAAAACTATGGGGAAAGCACTAAGGCGGAAGGTGGGACCCAGGCTCCAAAACTGGCGTATTTATCAGGGGGCACCCTTGGGTGGAAAGCAGAATTGAAGAAAAGTGAGTGATTCCACTCAACACCCGATGCGCGGCAGGCAAAGGAGAGAGAAAACCACCGCTCATAGCATGCTAATAGTCGAGCAAGTCAACCACACAAAATGAGCGAATGGCGTCAGATCTGGGGGCTCAAGATCTAGTGACTGAGATCACGCTCGATGGGGGAACTAGATTTAACAGAGAATTAAGCCGCGATGTATAAGGATTTGAGGTCTGATTTGACCGCTGAGCTAGAGGATGACTTGTTCCACAGTGTAACTGGAAAACTAACTGATGAGGAAGAGTTGGTACCTTTTGCAAGAGGACAAGTGGCCACTCCCTGTGAGCCATTGATGATGACATAGAAGACAGGGATTTCCAAGTGAATAGCAGCAGGTGATCTGATGGGGGAAGGAAGAGGAATCGAACAGTCGTGAGATCGATTGGCTTCAAAGACATGAACAGATAGAATAGAACATAGGGGTAGGTTGAGAAAGAAGAAGACGAAGACAAAGAACAAAGAGACAATGAAGGAAAGAGAAAAAAGACAGAGATCCGAGCTGACCTGTAGCATAAGGCAACATCAACCCATCCCTGAGAGGATCTGTCGGGGAACTGAGCACTGCATGGGCTCCTTCCATTAAAGACTAGAAAGGTCAAGAGCTGGTAAGGAAAAGAGTTTGTGCACTCTAGTGGCTTGGGGAATCCAAGAACCACCTTGCCAAGCAATTCTATTTTAGGAGACTCAGTTTGAGCTCCTCATTGTAATTCTCTACTTTAAAGACATAATAAAATAAGGCCACCACTGAAAGCTAGACAAGAGATGTAGCCCTAGAGGATAGGGTGAACTCCATATTAATTGTTGTGTTCTTGTTTTTCTTGTTGTGTTTCTCTGTTGTTTTCTATTTCCATTGTCTGTGTATTTTGTAATCTGATCGATCTGTTTCCTAAAATAACATAGACACACACCAGCACATGAGTCTGTAATAACTTCATTTAATAATTAATCAACTTAGGTCACTCAAGAGTGATTTTTAGATCAAGTGGTATCAGAGCTTTAGGCTGTTAAGGTTAGACAAGCTTGTGTTGATGAATTGAGGCTTCTATGATCCATAACATTTATTGAGAAGAGCTTCGACGTAAATCACATGTAGAAAACCTTTGTGGACGCTTTTCGAACCAACTAGTGTGGTTCATCGTCACGACAAAATGAGGAGTCAAATCCTGGTTGCCAATTATATAGGGAGAGTAGATCATCCAAATGGCTAGGTTGACTAGGTTGACCATCAACGGCTATCTAAAATGGCTAGATTAAAAATAATATTAAAATATTAATAAGTCAAAGGTAATATATTAGTTATTCTATTTTATCATATTAATATATTTTTCTTGGGTTAATAAATTACTTAATTTAACTCATTTATAATTTATTTAATCATACCACTCTGGATAAGTAAAAGGGGGGGGTTTATATAATAGAATGTTAAATTATTTTATTATATTTATATACTAAATTACCTAATTCTAATTTATTTAATCAATTGTATCATGAGTAAAGGGGGTTTATTTATTTATTTATTTTTTGTATTTTTTAATTTTTTTTTGGAACAAATTATTTATGAGTATTGGTTAAAATTGATTTATATTCTTATTTTTATTTTTATTTTTATTTTACTTATATGGTAAAGGTAGAAACTTAGTAACAAATAGGAATAATAATATTAATAAAATTTTTGATAAGGAAATAGTAATAAAAATTAAAATGAGCGTCATTTTTTTATTTAAAACAAGTAGGACAAGAACAAGACAAAAGTAAAAGACTAAATAAAAAGAGAACCCTAGGAGGAGGGAAAAGACAGCTCTAAGGAGAAGGAACCAGGGAATAAGGGGAAACCTTGATGAGACTAAGAAGAAAGGGTAGGGATCCTACAACGACTGATCTTCCAGCCATCATGTCTATTGAGATTGTTAGGCCTTTCTTCAATTTCAATCACTTCCCTAAATTTATGGTGATGTAACCTTCAGGAGCTTTCGCACTCCCACGAGATCCTCCCAGCTACAGTTGGATTCACCCAATCTTGGTCTCACGTAGTTATCTTGTAAATACAATCAAGATCATTTTCATTGTCATCGTCATGCACTGCTTCAGTGTAGCGTGCTCCTTCAACTGGGTCCAATGGGACTACTATACTTAGTGATTTTTTCTCGAAGATCATCCTGCACTTTTTTAGGTTGATGACTATGTTCATATCGGTGGCCTAGTCTATCCATAATAGCATGGGATAGGGATTGTTTTCATCGACAATCTCTATTACTTCAAAATCCACATGCGTGCTTGTGCTTTCAATATCAACTAGTACCCCTTGCAAGCTCCCCATGGGTAAAATCTTTTGTTGGTTCCCCATTCATAATTGAATAGGGGACCATTGTAACACAGGCCTGCCCATGCATTCCCATGTTTTCTTCAGTAATACATTCACTTCTGAACATAGATATATGATTACCTGATCCATTTCATACTCACCAATCTATGTAGTCAACCTCATTTCCCTTCCAGTGCGCAATGCATGCTTCCCCAATTTCCGGACTATGTGCGGTTCCCCTGACCCGACACTCCTGGTGATCAGTTCCTATATTCCTTTAACTGCCTTGCTATCGCACAACACTTTCATGCATGTCTCCAAAAAGGTAGTGAGAATTGAAGGATCCATTCTTGACTGTGGTTGATCCTTACTACCTGAAGTGGAGGCCTCCGTGAAGGTATTCTTAGCTTCCATGAATTTCTCCTTTACACATTCTAAATCAAATTCAGGTTCCCTTGTAGGAGCCTTGTGAACCCATGCACTTTCTTCTAGTTGCTTCCCTGTATCCTCCCCCATGGCCGTACCACTTCTGAGTATCATGTTTACATTTGGGTTCTCTTCGCGCTACTCAGACCTCATGATTTGTATATTCTAA
Source organism: Pinus tabuliformis (assembly GCA_031772625.1). Lineage (NCBI taxonomy): Eukaryota > Viridiplantae > Streptophyta > Pinopsida > Pinales > Pinaceae > Pinus > Pinus tabuliformis. Next base: position 236,870,092 of record CM062816.1, on the reverse strand, counting down.
GTCAGAGGCGGCTGGAATACCCGTTTTTCACGCATCCTTGTGATCAATGTAGGACAATCTATTGTTTCATGATCGAATTGAGCACAATATGAACAGGATATCCTCATAAAGTTGGTACAATCACGCGCATAGTGCCCTGGTCCTCCGCAATTGTAATAAATTAATTGTCCATGGCCCCTTCCTGGTCCCATTCCTCCTCGTCCCCGACCACACCCCTGAAATCTAGCATGCGCCATCCCCACATTTGGGTTGAGGGCTTGTGTTTTGGTCTACATCCTATAGGTAGGGGTCCGATCCATCATTAGCTCGTAACCGTGGCAAGTGCACTCATCGTGGCCTACCAACCTGTAGAAATTACAAAACAATTGTTGGGGCATCTATGTATACTTTTGCAACAAATGACAATTATCTGTTGTGTGTTTCCCTCCTATTTGATAGATTGTGCACCATAAAGTGTGTTTCGTGCTCGACCCTACCTGTGCCTTGGGTCTCAATGGTATTCGCCCTCCTCCTGGCAAGTAGTTCACGAATAATGGACAATGATCCTATCATGGCCCTGGCCTTTGTGTTTTATGCACCATACTTCCTCGTGCACCTCTAGTCGCGGTGCCCTATCTTGCTTCAAACTTTGCATTTCCAAGCATAGATTCTGTAGTTGTGCATGGATTTGTTGAACTCTCAACCCAGGTTCTTGTATCGGGGTCTCATGTAATCTCATCACCATTTCCAATGCTTCAGCCTAGGTGGAAAGTTTTTGTTGTGACAACACCATCCTTAAGTGTAGTGTCAGAGATGCTACAAACCATGCGTGATGCTATCCATCTATTAATGTCATATTTTCTTCGCAGACGTACTCTTCATTTGTTGATTCAGATGCCAGGGAGTCTCACTTGAGAGCATCGCAATTTCTTTAAACCAGATGATTGATTGTGTTTTTTACTTTGGCATGCTAAATTCTGTGTTCAACACGGTCTGGATCTCTACTATCCCTGTGTTTGGGTGGTCGTTAGAGTGTTGTATATACCATGTTAAAGCACGATCCTATAGTGTGCCCACCAATGTAGCCTTCTTAATGTTGTCGTCCATGACACCTTGCGCTTCCCATACTGCTCTCACCACAAACCAGAATTGGTCTGGTTCTTCATTCCCTACTCCTTTGAATACTGGTAGTTTTATCACGCTCACCATACTGAACTATGGAGGTGGTGGAGGTGGAGTGGGTGGAGATGGAGGTGAGGGAGGTGAAGTGGGTGGCGGTGTGGGTGGAGGTAGTAACCGCCAAATGTGATACCTTATCAAACTGACCACGCTTCTTGGAGAGACTTTAGCGAACTCTTCCTTGCTTTCTCACGAGGGTGAAATTAAGGGACTATTTTCTAATTCCTCGCTACTTTTGTAGATCTTTACGCTGCACGTAGTCCAAAACATCAATGTATTCGCATGACCATTTTTTCACAAAATAGCATCTTAATCCAAGTATTCAAAGATTTAATATACTTAGCTCGGAGTCCTTTGAGAACGCGTCATTTTGCCTCGCTGTATCTCATGGTCATGTCTACCACAAACTCAGTGATAAATCCCCCTATTATTCGGTCAAGCCAATGGTCCACAACTCACATGATCTTGTCCTCTGATGTTTCTAGTCTGCGTACTAATTCTGGAGTCCACACTATTGGTTTGTCGAACCTACACCTTCCGTGGCTGTCAACTAACCTCCCAATCCACTCATATAGCTCAAAAGGAAAGGATACAAAGAAAATATCATGGATTCCCATATACACGTAGTGCTTCAACCACTTTTCCTTAGATACTTCCAGAGTTCTATTTTCCTGTGTCGCGAATTACTGAATCTTCTTGTCCATCCACTCTTAAATTTCCTTGTTTGTTGGGTTCCAGTGGCACGACATCAGACAACCCTTATGCAGATCCTAGTCCCAGCAACGAAACCATTTGTTGGTTTAGTGGGGCCTTACCTAGGTTCAGAACTGAGTGAGCCAAGTAAATCCTGGTACTACTGGCCCTTTCGCCAACAATCTGCAGAGCACGGACTGAGGTCTCACCCGAAGTAGTACAAGAGAGTGCTAGAACTAGGTTTCCACACCGTGGGGATGTCTGATATGAGGTGATTGGTACACGGTCCATCCTTTGCACTTACTACGCTACGCGCACTAGCGGGGACCCCACGCCTTGCGACCCTATCTTTACGCAGTTGTAGCCGCAACGCGACCCGTGTTATTTACCCCAATCTTCCTCAATTAGACCCTGTTAGCTGATTACTTAGATTATTTTCATCTATAAACATTCATACAAGTAATTATCTAGTCCACATAGTAAACAAATAGATTAAAAGTAATGCATAACATCAAAATACAGATTCAATAACAGATGCAGAGAGTAAACTTCTCTTTATTAACTTTCAATCCTAATTACAGACTCGATTCTGCCCTATGCACTCAATTGTAGGGGTCCGCACACTTAGCTGCGGACTCTACTAAGACTATGTGTACTTAGCTACAGAGCCTCTTCCTACTACTATGATCCAGTACACTTCAGATCCACCTCTTAATCTCAATCCATGCCTTCGCTATTGTATATTCCATTACCTCCCTTTATAGTTAGAGCCTCGCTTTATTTATACAATCCCATGGTCCATGAACCACGTGTAGGCCGACACAACTTTACATTAAATTACAATATTTTAGGGCCAACAACCCTATGACTCATCTTAGACTTCACGCTTCACTCCCGTAATTGGCGGAGTCTTACATATGATTGACCAAAACTTGGGCTCTGAGCCCCAAAACCATTATGTGTGGGATCCCATGCCCAAAATTTCATAATGTTTATGTGTGTGAATTGTATTTGATTCCTTTCACTTATATTTAATAGATCGTATCCTTTGATCTATTTTTTATCTTCTGTTGTGTTTACAGGGTACTTCTTAAGTAGACTAAGTATGGGAAGGAGTGGTGGAATCAATACAAGGGAGATGAGAGGAAAGTGAAACTACATGCAGGCTCTCTATCTTCTCATCTTATCTATTGTTTATAGGAAAAGTCTAAGACACTTTAAATTGTTGTTCTAGATACAACTACTTATCTAGGGAATTAGTATTTATCCGTAGATGCTAAATTCTCCAAAACAAATTGGTGACTTCACTGGAGAAATATCACCTTTCCTAGTATCTTATCCACCTCTTAGAACACTCTTGTAGACCCTACTCGTGTTCATTGATTGTATTTCAGCCTTTTAAAATTGAATTTTGGTAAAAAATTGAGCTTAGATGACTCTTGAGTGGTTTCTCAGGAATCAACATAGGCTTGGTAAAGGGACAATGCTCTACAGAGCACCCTTGAGTGAGAGACAGTGCTTTGCAAAACAATTAGGCCCTCTTTGACCTGCTCTGATCCACCTTAGGTCAAATTACCACCTTTGGATTGCGTTTTTACCAAATTTCCTCTGTTTTTTTGTTTGTTGATTGATTAATGAATGTTATGTCTCAGAGAACAAGTTTTTATCTCCTTTGCCAGCCCTACTTTCATTAGATTGATTAATGTTTCTCTAATGTTTTCTTTGTCATTATCAGTGCATAGTCAAAGTTAGAATATAGTTGATTAATCTTTGTTCTAAAGAAAGTGTTGTAAAGTCTTCTTTTCCTTCAAAATAGAACTGTCGTAAAAGTATTCGTTCTTATTAAAGATTGATTGATTGTATGTGCATATTTCCCTTCTTGTTCATCATAACATTAAGGGATTCGAAAAGAAAAACTTGCATCGTTCATATTGTACTTTGTGAATGCTTGAAAGAAATAGCTAGGGAAATTACATTAGATGTGCTCTTTGGTCTTTGTCAAAATCTGATTGCTCTATCCCTACTAGCTAAGGATTTTCATTGTTGAATTGAATGGAAAGTATGCTTATCATATTGGTTTCATTTTAGGAAATGAAAAAATATATCACGTGGTGAACCTTGAAAGGAACATTCTAAAGAATATCAACTCAAAATTTATTTGAATTTACCTAATGGAGCATTTTCACGTTCTGGCTTTGTAAAATAAAGTAGTTGTTGCTAATTTGTCTGCAATACATCCTGAGTGTGATACCTCATTCTACGCACGTGAGTATATTGTAGCTCATCCACGTATCTTTGGGTATATAGGGTGGTGTTACAGTACGTAAAGTATATGGGAATGCTCTCACTGTGCGGTTTTGCATTAGACAACGCTTATACAGATTCGGCCTCCACGTAATTTGGGTATATATGGGAGGACAACACTAGGTTGTTATCCATCCTTAGGTAATCGAGTCGGTTGCCTTGTACACTGTGATACACCGAACACAACATTCGGAGAGATTGCCTGCCCGTACTTCTCGGTTTGCCGAGAGGTATTTTGCAGTGCACAGTTGCTTGGTAAACCTTTTACCTAGATTATCTGTCTTTTGTTTTGTTATGTTACTTTGATTAAAACAAAATTAATTGATTATGGATAACATCCTCCATGCTCACTCCTTAGTTGATATTAGGTTGAAACATATGGCGACAAGTTCGGAGTCCACCGATTAAGGAATTACTTTTGATGGGAATCCTAGTCCTTTTCCTTGTTTTGGAAATATCAGTGCTCCATATATGGCTACATTGTCCCTTCTAGGATTTACCATTGCTTGCCAATATTTTCAACCTCCTTGGTTCAAAATTTCATTATTTCTCCGCAATCGAGTACTCCTCCAACTAGAAAAAATCAACCTCTAGTTGATCCTAAAGTTGACCCTTTGCCTTCTTCCTTGGTTTTTTCTTCCTCCCCTTCTTCCTTTTCATGTAGTGAAAGTATTGGTACTAGTAACTAGGTGGCTAAGAATAAGAAGAAAGGGAAGAAGAAGAAGAAGAAGCAAATTCAGCAAAGGGGCAACCAAGAAACCATTGCTTTGAATGAAAAATTTGATGAGAAACTGTCCATCAAGCCTCACAAATTTCGATATCCATGCAAACTTTGTGCAGGAGACCATGTTCTTCGAAATTGTCTTGATATTCCTCATATCTTAGAAGAATGGTCTTCTCGTTCACATTATCTTGTGTCATCAAATTCTGGAGATCATGCTGGTGACAGAACATCAACTAGTGATAGCAAAGTTCATGGAAAGAAGGGTAAATTTAAGTTTCCCTATAGGTTATGTGAAGGGAATCAACCCATTCACTTTTGTCCTTGTCTAGATGAAGCCAAAAATTTGTTGGATAATTGTCATGCTTCTCCGCAAAAATTTCCATCTCGTTACAGGAAACTCTCCTTAAATCCTTCACTAGTTGATGAATTGACGGACCAAAATCACCCGTTGATCAAACCCACTCTCTCTGAAAGTGAATCCTATGAGTTTATACCCGACCCAAAGCAATAGGCCGAGGTAACAGTTGACCTGATTTCACCTTTAGTTAATCGTACCTTTCTTGAAGAGAGTGAATATGATACCGCTTAGGTTCTTTTCATTTCTATAGATTCTAATGAGCTTTGGGGTAGTCCTCCTGTTCCATCAAGATAGGAGGAAAATCCTCCCGCTCTCGTAACTCAAGGGGTTAATTCTCCCGTTTCCAAGCAGTCTAGTCACTTCCTTTGATTAGAATCGACTGGCAAGATTTTGTCTTCCTTCTTATGTGCCTTTCCAAGTCATAGTACAAGTTTGTAATATGATTATATTGGGCACTATTATAGATGAAGGTGCATCAGTGAGTATCCTTTCCTCAACTGCTTGGCAAGCGCCCAGTTCACTGCCACTCGTGCTTGTTACCCAGAATCTATTGGCTTTTAATAGAGGAACCAATCAACCATTAGCGATCCTCCCTCAGTTAACTATTACTTTGGGAGGAAAAATCATTTATCTAAATGTGATGGTAGTCCCAGGCCCTTTATATTACAATTTACTTCTATGGCACGACTATGTTTATGACATGGGAGCTATTGTTTCAACATTCTTTTGAGTGATTTGTTTCCCGCATGAAGGTAAGATTATCACTGTTGACCAGCTTTCATTTCTCGGTTCAAATATGGCTTCCAGTCAACCATCCTCCCTAAATGGTCCTTTTGTACCAATGGTATCATCCCCACCACGGGTCAATTTTGTGGCAACCCATTCCATATCTACATCAATTAACAGTCAATTTAGTGATGTTGTACATCATGTACTGGGGGAATTGGACCCATATCTTTCCTTCATGACCTATTATGAGTTGTGATCGAAGCATGAGGATAGTTTTTGGTCTTGTGTCAACCTCGTTAAAAAATGAAACAAGGGTCTATGAGGAGTTCCTTGTCTTGTGTCAACCTCGTTAAAAAATGAAACAAAGGGTATGAGGATAGTTCTTTTACTGTGTCAACCTCATTAGAAAATGAAACAACTTCCATGAGGATAGTTCCTTGTCTTGTGTCAATCTCATTAAAAAATGAAACAAAGGGTATGAGGATAGTTCTTTTACTATGTCAACATCATTAAAAAATGAAACAAATTCCACAAGGATAGTTCCTCGTTTTGTGTCAACCTCATTAAAAAATGAAACAAAGGATATGATGATAGTTCTTTTGCTGTGTCAACCTCACTAAAAAATGAAACAACTTTCGAGGATAGTTCGTTGTCTTGTGTCAACCTCATTAAAAAATGAAACAAGGAGTGCAAGGACAATTCGTTGTCTTGTGTCAACCTCATTTAAAAATGAAACCAAGGATATGAGGATAGTTATTTTACTATGTCAACCTCACTAAAAAATGAAACAAGGAGTATGAACATAGTTCCTTGTCTTATGTCAAGATCGTTAAAAAATGAAATAAGGAATATGAGTAGAGTTCCTTGTCCTGTGTCAAGCTCATTAAAAAAATGAAACAATGTCCCCTAGAGCAAAGTTCCAAGTTGAGTCTTTGATTAGATCTCATAAAATCCCAATCGATTCATTCACTTGGTCTCGTAAAAGAACCTTCATTCCATCCACCTGCTAGCCACAAGTAATCTACTTAGGTGAATATAATTAAGCTTGGGGGGCATGCACCTTGAGGTAAATTTAAGTTTCCCTATATGATATGTGAAGGGAATCACCCCATTCACCTTTGTTAGTATCTGGACAAAGCCAAAAAGTGTTGGATAACCGTCCTCCTTTACCGTAGTGACTTCCATCTGGTTACAGGAGACTCTCCCCTTCATCATGTTGGGGGCATGTAAACCAATTTCAAGCATATTTTTCCTTGTTTCAAGCTTGTGTAAAAATGAAACTAGTTTCAAGCAAAGTTTTTCCTCGTTTCAAGCTTGTGTAAAAATGAAACTAGTTCCAAGCATAGTTTTTTGTTCCAAGCTTGTGTAAACATGAAACTGAATCCAAGCATAGTTCCCTATGGTTCAAGCTTGTGTAAAAATGATCCCATATCCATTTTAACCCTCGTGACTGCCATTTTATCAACCTCTTCCATCAGATGAGTCTTGGCTTTTTTTCCTTCCATTGTCGCTATCTTCTTGGCCGCTCATACACATTCACTTGGCTGTTTTACCTTTTTCGAGGAATAGTTGCAATGGGTGGCCTTATTAGCTAGCCTCTTCACATAAATCAACATGTTTTGAGAAGTTAAAAACATCATCGGAACCATTTGCTATCCTAGACACCACTCATTCCTCAAAATAGAGTCCTCTTTAATCTCTTTTCAGACTCTCTAAATATGGAAAGATTGTTGTGCGCTTGTCCTTTCCATCTCATTAATGGATTGGTAATGATATCTCTCTTGTATTATTTTATGCTTTTTCAAGCTTGAGAGATTAGTTTATGAAAAAGAACTTGTGGAGTTTTCTTTTTTTCCCTTTTTAAACTCTCTAAACATGAAAAGGACCGAGTTATCTTTGTCGTTAAACTCATTAAAAACATCAAATAGCGACAAGCTTGTCCATCTGGACAAGGTCGAGTTTCACCTTCACTACACTCGTTAAAACATCAAATAGCAATTGCTTTGCCCGAAGGGTGAAATTATACAACAAGAATATGTTATCCTCCTTAAGCTTGATAAAAATAAAGAGGTACTGGTTAGCAATGACTGGGGAAAATGGCAAAAAGGAGAAAACCACTTTATGGTAGTAGGTCACTCTTGAACATGACACTTTCACTTCATCTCTATGACTATTTGTGTTGGGTTATTTGCTTGATTTTTATCATACCTATGGTCTATCACACCATCCATTACCTTGGTTTTTGGTCAATGCTGACAATTCATTCAGTGTCACCAATATGTTCAAGAGAAGTCATCCTTTGCAGTACCATAAACCTTCATTTTCATGACCGCCATTCCTGAACCTTGTGTCTTCAGTGAAATTCCATCCCAAAAATCACTACAAAAATTTCATGTTGTTGATGTGGGATACATCAAGGCCCTCCTGTGATGAGTCTCTTGTTGTCAACATCAACTCATTATCCAAGAAGTTGACTTAGAAACACCCATTCAGTACCTTCAAGTTTTCACACATCAGTGGAAGGTTTCTCGCTTCCGGCGATAGGCATACATCACTGGCCTTCGACCGAAAGATTTGTATGGTGTTCGACATAAAATCATCCATTCACACCATGTAGAATGTACTACAGTACCTTGAGGATCATTATCATTATCAGTGATTTCTCTCGCATCTGTTAACGACTTACACGATTGGTTGGTAATCAAATGGTGTCTTCCCATGTTTGACATCAAATCACATATTCACATTGTTAGACTTGTAGTTGAGAAAATGGTTCAATGAGATTGAAGACCCTACATCTAGTTTCATCCATCTGAGATGTGATTTCTGGAGTACTAAATCATATGTATAATGGCTTTACATTGATGGTCAGTGCGATCATGGGTCTATATTTGTAGATGACTATTTATGTACATGTAATGAAAGTTTATAAGCTGAGCATTGGTATGTCTTCCCTCAACAATTCATGTAAAATCAAATATCATGATATATGTATTATAATTTATGTAGGTCAACTTCCACTTTGATACCTCCTCATCACATCGTAAAGCATTTCATTCGACATTGGCATTTTTCTAACTTCATGCTTTAGGGGGAAGTTGTTAGAGATTCACTTGGGCACATCGAATCCAAACATCCAGATTTGAGTTTTAGGGCTCATCAAACCCTAATTTTAGTTGCTTCATGCCCTAAACAAGTCACCCCTTTGAGTGTCTCCTTCCCAAATAGTTTCATGACTTGAATACATCCAGAAATAGCCTCTAGAGGGACTAGCACAAGTAAGCCCTTAGGAAGGTGCATTGTAGAGCAGTTAAGTCCACTGCTAGGGTGCTCTGCAGAGCACTTAGGCTTCCTTTCACCTGAGCTAGGTGAGAATGAGTGAAATTCACATAGGGTTTGGGGAATATTCTTATCTTTTGGAGTCATCTAGAAGTTTCCCTCACTTATCAACTCCTATGAGCTCAAAAATGGATGAGGAATGAGTTAAGGTGCATCCTATCCTCTCATCCCCTCTCTATGGAACTAATTCTATGTATCAAAGGCCATTCAATGCCACCATTAATGACAAAACCTCCTTCATCTTCCTATAAATTGACCACTCATCTAAGTGATCAGTTGTTGGATTATGTTGAATTGTAAGGAAATAATGCTGCTATGAGATTTGGCTTTCAAGAAAGTATTATGATGCTACAATTTTGTCATGCTTTTGATGCGATGTGGATGGGATCCAAGTGGTGAGCACCAGTATTGCAGCGATAATGCTACATATCCCGGGCTTCCTACTTTACTTTTATCAACTCGGTAGTTCGTAACAAACTTGGAAGTGATGGTGTTCTATGCACAAGTACTAGTTCTTACTGTAGGCTATCACTTGGGTAGCTGGCACAAGATCACTAGGAGCTCAAGCTAACTTCTATGGATTCTAGAAGAAGCTCTATATGTGATGAAAGAAAGGAAAGCTTACTCTACAGTGGCTACTCTACTTGCAGAAAGAAATAGAAGACCGGAATGTAAAGTAAACCTAGCAAACCCTACTTAACCAACTAATCCTACTTTTGTAGAAAGAGAGATGAAAAACCATGAAATGAATGCCATTACCTACTTAGGAAGTAAACAAAATCTACTCAGGCTATTTCTAGAAGTAAATGAGAAAAAAACATATTTTTGTATTTTTATGTATTTTTATGTGAAATTGTCATGCATGTAATTTATTTGATTGTGGATGTGGCAGCGATTAGGTGGCGATGGAGGGTGGTTTTTGGACTTGAGAAAATGTAGGATGGTGTGGATGGGTCATAGAAGGTTTCAGGTGGCCTTCTGGAGGATTTTCCCACAATCGGACTTCAAAAGGAAGCCTATAGGAAAATCTAGAGGAGGCTGCAGGGGATCTACAGGAGGTCTATAGGAGGATGTCAAGAGCCATTTTAGAGGCTTTGAAGGTAGGGAAGCGGGTGGAAAAGGTAGCTAAAGGCTAAAAGGATGTGTTAAGGTGTCCACGGTCCATCAAGAATGATTAGGAGAGAGAAATATGGTCAGATTTGTTCAAGGAAAGAGTGGAAATTCTATGGAAAAGTGTAGAAAACTAAGGCAGATTTGAAATGAACTTTGGGAAACCTGTAGGGCATAGATCAAGGAGAGAATGTGATGGTTGGTAGGCTGACCCAATGTGAGAAGAAATTTTCAACAAAAGGACCCAAAAATCAAACAAGGAGATCAAGCAAGCGAGGAAACTAAGTACATCAAAAAACATAATTTTACATCAAGCTAATCTAGATTATGAGCTATGGAAAGAAATGCTAAAGAAATGCTACAATGAGAGAAAGCATGGAAGGAAAATTATTGCAAGACATAAATGAGCATGGTGAAATAGATCTAAAGCAAAACATTAACCTTCTAACAAACTGCAACACTAAAATCCTCTGGAGAAGGCAAATTTGTGTTTTTGCGGCAGCAAGAGGGTCTTGGCATCAATTCATGGTCCCAAAGGGAGGAAAGGAGGCCAAGGCTCTATTGATGGCCTTTTTGTATCTTCTTTCTATCACAGTTCAACCTGCTATGGAAAACTCAAATGGAAACAACCTTCTAAATCACCAAAAGCAACCTATTCTTAACCAAGAAAGAAATTCATCTAACAACAACTAATTCATAAACTGAAACAAAGCATATAAATAAAAACAAGAAGATCTTGGCAGCTTGGATTGGGCCCTAACTCAAGAGCTTCAGCCCTCTGAGGTAACTCATTGCTAGTTCAAAAAGGATCTCATCCTTATTATCAAAGGAAAAATAGGATTACATGAAACTATCAACAAAAGTAAGCTCGAAGTTGAGCAAAGCAAAGTTGCAATAAAAATTCGAAAATTTGACTAACTTCCTAATGAGTCCCTATGCCTCTCTACTTATACAACTGAAGCTACCAATAGCTTCCTTAAAATTAGGGGGGCTTGGCACCCAAAACTTGAAATAAATAGAAGTTATCCTCCACTTGCTCGACTGCCTCCTAGTGCATTGATGTGGCTGTTTGTGCTTCGAGCTGCATAATGGAGAATTCTAAGTGAGGAGTCATAAATGAGGGGGATACCCTCCTATAAATCCTCTCCCTTTTGCACTTCAAATTAGTGTTGTCAATTCTCCATTAAATCTTTGAATTTATCTCCAAAATTGAACAAAAATATGCATTAAACACATATTAGACTCCATGTCATAATGACTAACCCAACTCACTCCATAAGCATAAATATAATAAAAAAACATGCAATAGGCTAAGATAATGGTTGATTAAATTATGTTAGGAGGAAAAATGAGCCCATATAATTACCCATTTATGGGGCTCATCATCACCCCCCTACTGAAGGTGTTGCTCATCCTCTGAGAAACATAATCCATCTCCTCATCTTTGATGGCCCTAATGGCATCCCTGACATCCCATGCTTCTGATGTGAGGTCCTCTTCTTTGTCATGGAATCCTACCTTTGTGTGAACCTCTTCCCATTGCTATTGTTCTTCTTCCTCCTTTTTTCCTTCTAGCATGCCTAGCAGTAGTGGGGGACTCAATTTGAGGCCAATCCAATTCACCTTCAAACTCTGCATAAAGTGCTTGTATATTGGAACTCTCCTTAATGCTTCTTTCATCCTTGTTGGGGAGTGATACTCCCGGATCTGTAAGCTGTGTGGCAGTGTATTCCACCTCCCCATACAAGCATGAATACAATCATCCCCAAGTAATCTTTCCATGTCGTTTAAATGTGCGATGGCTTGAGCCTGATCATTGATATACTTAGGGGCAATTTTGGGATTGCTTGCAAGCAGCTGGTGTGTGCTGATGAGAGCCATGGGGTTTGATGGCTCAGCTCTGATCATTAAGGGCTCATTCTACTCCTTTATCATCAACTTTCTTATCTCTGTTGCCTTTAATGCCTCTTGATTCATCCATGATGCCATGGCCATTAGTTGCAGGTCCCCCAACCTAGCATTGGGGTCCCACACATTGATATTAGTGAGGGACATGCTATGCAAATAGAACTCTGTTATTTTTTCCTTGTCTTTTGATGAACTTTGGTCACATAGGTCCATAAATTGTCTATAATCCTGGAAAGGCATTGTGCCTCTCTGTGCCAAAGTCTTTATTTGAAATTGTAGTCATTGGTCTTTGAGGTATAATCCATATGATTTTGCTGGTGTTCTGCACTGCAGTGCCTCCATAGACCAGCTGGCCATGCATGTCAATTGTGTCTCTTTTTCTTTCAGTTGTCCTTTAAGTAATTCATTTTCTGTTTCGAAGTGTGTTCTTATGGTTTCCTCTCTATGTCTTACAACACTTAACTCCTTGCCCATTTCTCTAAGCCCATTCTCCATGTGGCCAATATCCTCTACTCCTTTGGATTTGGTGATTTGCATCCACCTATGGCTCCTTATTCTTTCTTTCTCCAAATCAAAGAAAAGTGGGATTGCTAGTTTCTGTGGAATGATTCTTCCCCCCTCAAGAAGATTGTATTAAGAGCCCAAACTAGGCTGGGGATCAGGTTATTGAGTCTATGTTTCTTTCTCCTTCCCTTGTGACTGTCCTTCTAGTCTCTTTTCAAGTTTTGTAGTCTCCTGTAGAACAGTTTGTGCCTCCGGTAGAACTTTTTTTGAGTCTTATAGTTGCACTCTTTTCTTCCAGGTGGAAGACCTAGGAGTCCCTATTTCATGTGTCATATGGGTTTTAGAGGGAGATTCTTCCCCTTTGACAGTGGGTGAATCTTTAATTACAGTGGGCACTTTAGAATAAGGCTGGGCTTCCCTTGTTTGATCCTTGTTCTCTTCCGAGCCCTGAAATACAGAGGTCTACCTCTTCCTCTTTTTTTGGGGTTTAATTTGGGTGTTGAGGGCAGTGAGAGCAGCTGTTGCCTCCCTTCCTAGGGTCTTAGGAGACACTTCTATGTTTTCTGCCACTGTTAGTTTTATTTCCTTTTGTTCTGTTTTGGTTTCTTCCTCCTCTGTTTTGATTTCCTCCCTCTTGGTTTGTTCCTTAGTTTCCTCCCCTTCTCCCCCTTGCCACTCTTCCCCCTCACTATCAAAAGGACTGAGATCATATGTGAGGGCCTTTATATCATCTTTTGTTGTCATGTTTCGGAAGATTTCCCATGCTATGGGGATTGTGAAGATATGGAGGGCCTCTTTCACTAACAGTTCAATTAACCCATGGCGAGCCAACTGATTTGGACCTCCTTCCCTCAACTTAATGCTGGAGTCTATGAGGGACTGCAGGAGAAAATAGGGGATGCTGAGTTTTTGGGGTGTTGGAGAATCCATACCATATCTCAGCTCATGTAGAAGTCTAAAATGCTAGTCATAAACTACGCTATACCTCCCTTCACAGGAAATATATTGGATAATCTGGTAACTGACCTCATCCCAAGGGTAAGGTATGATTTTCCATCTAATTCCATTCTTTTCTTCTACATGATGCTCATTATTTTGGAATACGTTTTTTCTTGGCAGACTGCCCAATTGGCTTTTCATCTTTGCTCCAAGGTAATCCAAGAGGAAGGGTGGTAACCCTAATGATAAATTCTAGGGTGATTTCCATGTAGATACCTCTAACAGTAATAGTGGCATGGGTCCTCGAGTGAGGGACTAAAGAAAGGGAAAAATCCTGAGCCACTTCTTCATCAAACCCTCAGAATTTCTCAAAAAATGGCATCCAATTTGCTCTGGTGAAAGTGGGTACTACTTCTGGATGTTCATGGAGGCTAGCTAAATTTGTGGGCTCCTCCCTCATGAATCCCCTTGTCATTGTGCTTATACCTCTTTTGAACACCCAAGGTAGAGATGGAGACAAGACTTTTGAAGAAATGGGGAAACAGAGAAAAACTATGTTTTTTTTAAGAAAATAGGCAGAAATGTTTTATGGAATTCCTCTTCTTCTATGGAGTCGATTCCTCCTTAAAGTTATATCATTCCTTTAAAATATTGATAATCAAGGTGGTTATGTACAAAAACTACCTCTTCAAGCCAGAAATCAAGCAAAAATCCTATGCTTTGTCCTTAAAAATTGCGTACTGCCCCTCTTGTAGAACTGGTTGTAGGTGCTCCTGTAGAACCTATTACTACTCCTGTAGAATGCCGATAGCAGGAGGATGGATGAAAGAGATGGAGAACTATGGTTTTGAGGCTATGGTGGTGACAGAGAGCTTTCTGCAGCTAAGTGGACAAGGATGGAATGAAAGAAAAGGTGGTGAAGGTGTTTCGAGGAGGAATACTTATATCTTCTTTTAGATATTTCCGGTGATGGAGTGAGAGTGAAAAAATATACATTGCCATATTTGGACTATTGGTCCCCACTACCTTGTCATCATGGCTCTTTCCCACAATCACATCCCATCATTACATTGGAGTTTGCATACCTTCCACTACCTATCCTTTAGATTTTTCTGTGAGTTGACTAGGCACATGTGTGTTGGCATCTCTAGATGAGCGTAGTCAACTGGATGATGGTGGCCAGTTATCTGGCCACCTTTTCTCGTTCAAACCTAACCATCTCATTCAATTATGCATATTTTCCAATTACATATATGCAACAGAGGAGAGGGTTAGTCACTTACCTGGGAGTCAAATATACATTCTGGAAGGCATTTTGGTTCCTTTTGCTGCTGCATGCTTGTATTTCAATTGTTGCATGCCTATATCTTCCTTGCTGCATGCTCTTTGCTTCCTAATGTGTGGCTTGTTTGCTTTGTGTAAGTATCCTCTAGCTGGATCTAGCTTCAAATCTCCCCTTCAATCCCATGGTTTTACTTTTTTTGCTGTTGTGGCCTGATTTTAAGCGGGTCAGCTGCTACATGAATTCCTACATGAGCTCTTGTAGCTGCTTATCCCTTTAAAATTTTTAGCTGATTTTTGTGTTGGGAGCAGTAATGATGACACCTAAGTTGCTGATGGAGATGGATAGGTACTTGGTAAGCTTCAGGTGATATTTGGAGGTGTTGCTCCCCTTATTTTTTGTTTTTTTTTTTAACAACTGGCTTCTGTGGTCTTTTGACAGGAAGGAAAGAAATCGATGATGATGAGGTGGTGCAAGTGTGGGATGGATGGAAAGGATGGTAGATAGCTATAGGAGGGTCTACATGCTCTTCATGAAATCTCCTAGCCCCTCAAACTACTTTTTGGAACCATTTCTGGCTCTTTGTGATTTCTACAGGTGCCTCTTGTAGAACATACAGGGCCTCCTGTAGAATACATAGTTCTCGGAAAAAGCACAGTGGGGTGGAAGAAAGATCAGACATGATGGAGAAGAGTGTGGAGGAAATGAAATAGGCTCTATGGCATCTTCCCTTGCTCCTTGCGGTCCAACTGTAACCTGCAATGCACATTAAAAGTCAATTTCTTTTCCTTCTTTTCTCTAATTTTTTTTTTTTTTGAAAAAAACATCTACGGTGCCTCAAGGAGGTTTTCACCCTAATTGCCTACCCTAGGTTCCTCCAAGGGAGGTTTTCACCTAGGGTTCTTATTCTCTCTCTCTCTCTTTTCGTTTTTGTCATCATTGGGTCACCTCAAAAGAGGTTTTCAACCCAATGATGGGACTCAAGCGCCTCATGGAGGTTTTCACTTGAGTCTTTATTGTTATTATTTTTTTTCTTTTGCTTCTTCAATGAGTGGGTGAAGTGGAGGCTAAGACCTGCTCCACTACCATCACTTTCTTATTCAAATCTTCAATGAACTCTTGCTTGGAGAGGGGCTTCTTGTAAATTTTCAACCTATGCCCATTGACAAGCATGGGGATGGCTTCCTCATCAATGGTTCTGATCAGAACTAAACCATTGTCATTGCATTTTTCCATAGTGTAGGGTCCCATCCATCTTGTCCTCAGCTTGTCTTTGAAGTCTTTATACCTTGAGTCATAGAGAAGTTCCCAATCTCCCTCTTGGAATTGCTTCTCCTTGATATTTTTGTCATACCATATCTTCGTCTGCAGCTGAACTACCATTGTGTGGAGAAGGGCATGCAATCTTTGTTCATCAAATCCATTGAGCTGGAGTAGTCTTTCCCTCTGTCCATGGCTAAGGTCTAGGTGCAACTGAGCTGCCATCCTTAGTGTGTTGAATTCAAATTCTATTGACAACAAAGCCTTCTCCCCATAGACCAATTCATAGGGTGTGAACCCTGTGGTGGTCTTCCATGTTGTGTTGTAGGCTTGGGTAGCCTCAACTAGTCTATCCGACCAATTGTTTCTGCTGCTACTCACTACCTTAGTCAAAATTCCTTCCAAAGCTCTATTAGTGATTTCCACCTACCCATTGGCTTGTGGATGGTAAGGGGCGGAAGTCCTGTGCTTGATTTTATGATGTGTGAGCAGGTCTTCAATCAAATTGGAAGTGAACTGATTGCCCTGATCTGTGACCAGTTTTCTTGGATACCTGAACTTATAGAATATGTTTTCTCTCAAGAACTCAACTACTTTTTCCTCTGTTTCTGATTTGATTGCTTTTGCTTCTGCCCATTTTGTCAAATAATCGATGCACACAATGATGTATTGCTTCTGTTTTGAGGGAGGGTTGATATGACCGACAAAGTCCATGCCCCACTTCTCATAAGGCTCAAAGGTCACTTGAGTTTGCATGGGCATCTCATCCTTTGGAGTAGGTTTCCCCATCCTTTGACACAAATCAAATTGGCTAGTATACCTCCTCACATCTTGATGAAGAGTGGGCCAATAGTAGCCTACTTGCAATATTTTAAAGGCAGTCCTCTTTGCTGCAAAATGGCCTCCACAAGGCCCATCATGACAGGTCAGGAGAATGTCAAAAACTTCCTTCTCCCTGACACATCTTCTCAAGATTTTATCTGGGCCAAGTTTGAAAAGATTGCCCCCAATCCAGGTGAAAGCGGTGCTTTTCCTCACGATCTTGCTCTTCTCCTTTGAGGACAGGTGTGGTGGAAACTGTGTTGAAACCAAGTAGTTTTCCATATCAGCAAACCATGGAGAGAGTATTGAGATAGCAAACAGGTGTTCATCTAGCATTTGATCATTCACCATTCCTTCTTCATCTACATGCAAATTTACTCTAGACAAAAAGTTAGCAACAACATTTTATTTACCAGGCTTATCAACCATGGTCAAATAAAACTGCTGTTGTAAAAGAAACCATCTAATAATGTGAGAATTTACATCTGGTTTGATCAATAAATATATAATTGCAGCATGATCAGTGTGTATAAAGGTTTGATAGCCCATGATGTAATGTCTGAATTTGTTTAAGGAATGCACTACTACTAGAAGTTCCCTCTCGGTTACATGTAGTTTAACTCTGCCTTTGACAAAGTTTTACTTATAAAGTATATGGCATAAGGTTACCTTTCATCAATTTATCCTAAGGCTGCTCCTATTGCTTTGTTTGAGGCATTTGTGTTGTTGTGGAAAGATAGGGCCTAGTTTGGGCCTCTCAAAATTGGGGCAGTCACAAGTTTTCTTTTCAAGGTAGCTAGGGCTTCTTGACAGTTTTCAGTCCATATGAATTAGACATCTTTCCCTAAAAGACCAAACAACGGAGAGGCTAACTTACTAAAATATTTAATGAATATTCTGTAATATCCAGCTAAGCCTAGGAAACTTATGACATCTCTCACCTTTTGAGGAGGTGGGACCCTTTCAATGATGGCAATTTTGTTGGGGTCCACCTGCAATCCTTGTTGAGATATTGCATGACCTAGCATGGTCCCTTCAGTCATCAAAAATTCACATTTTTCCTGACTAAGGGACAGGTTCATTTCAATACACTTGTCCAAGACTTCTCCTAGGTTAGATAAAGCTTCCTGAAAGTTAGAACCATAAGGAGTAAAATCATCCATATATATTTCCACTGCATCAGGAACCAATCCAGAAAATATACTCAATACTACTCTTTGGAATGTGGCTGGAGTGTTGCACAAACCAAAAGGAAGGACCTGATATGCAAAGGTACCCCGACGACAGGCGAAAGTGGTCTTATCTTGGTCTTCTGAGCTGATTTGAATCTGATTGTACCCACTAACCCATCTAGGATGGAGAAAAACATTTTTCCTACCAGACCATCTAACACTTGATCTATGAAAGGAAAAGTAAAATGGTCCTTTTCAGTGGCTTTGTTCAGTTCCTAATAATCAACACAGATACTCCACTTACCATTTTTCTTTGGCAATAGCACCAAAGGAGAGACCCATTCACTGTCAGAGATGGGGTAGATGAATCTTGCATCAAGTAATTTCTGCAATTCTTCCTTAACAATGTCTTGAAGGGCTGGATTCGTCCTCCTTTGAGGCTGCTTGACTAGTTTGCAATCCTCCTTAATGTATATATGATGAGTACATACTAAAGGGTGCACTACCTTCATCTCCTTATAACTCTAGGCAAAGGCATCTAGAAATGTTTTCTCAATAAGCTGCATAGCTCCTTCTCCTGGGGAGTGGATAGGGATGAATTGATTTTCAAGGTTCTTTCTGGGCCAAACTTTATATTATTAACATGGAGAGAGGTCGAGTCGGCCACACAGAGATTAGTTAAGGTATTGTTTTGGGTTTCTTTCACAATGTCCTCTAATGGAAAGGTACTGGGCGCTAGATTCTGAATTAAATTTTCAATGATATCATCCTCATCTTGTGGTCCTCCCCCCCCCATGGTGGTTTCTAATGCACAAAGTGGTGCATAATAAACTTCATCCCCGTCCTCCTCCTCCAGCTAGAGAGGTATATCATGTTCTAGCAAGGGTTGGGTAGGAGGGTATAGGACTAATTGCTTGGACATATGCCCATTCTTGATGGTCATGTTCCTAGCCCAACAATTGATATAGGTGTCGATAGTAGCCAACCAGGGTCTTCCGATGATGAGAGGATACCTAGTGAGCTTTGTCTTCAGCTGGAGAACTAGGAAAACAACAGGGTACTCCCAAGAATCAATGGAGACCATTACATCCTCCACAATCCTCTTAGGGGTCACAGTGGAGAGGTCTGCTAGCTACAGTACTGTCGTGGTCTTCCTCAACGAGCCCTGGAGGTTAAGTTTGAGCATGCTATCCTTTGTCATCACATCAATGGCAGCTCCCAGATGAATGAAGGTATGTGGGATCATGGTGCCATTGGTGTGGAAATCAACTACTGGGCTTCTAGGGTCCAGATATTTTGGACAGATAACCTGCCCCAACATCAGGTTGGGCATTTGTCCTATGACATTGATGGTTGGGGCATCTCTCTTGCGCCTTCTTGGATGCCTAAATCACTTCTATCTAATCAAGCTATTGTAGATAGGCACATCTTTTATGGCTTGGAGAACTAGTATCTTCACAGATAACTGTTTCCATTCTCCCAGAAGCTCATTTTCTTCTGGGGTAGGCTGTGTTGTCTTGGATAGTCTCTTAGGAAAGGGTGGAATTACTTTAGGTTCACTTTCCTCTTTATCTTCCTCAACCTCCTTAGGGGGAGGTTTGCTATCTGGAAGAACCTTCCCAGATCACAAGTTAATCTCCTAAATCTCCACAGCATAGGTTGGGCATGAGTTCTCCCCACTATATACTTGTTCAGCTTGTCTGTTGTTTAGGTTTGGGTTTGGCTAGGCAGGCATTTGGGGTTGCCTTGGTGGAGCAGGAGGCAATGGTTGTGGTTGATTAGGTGGTGGAGGAAAAAGGGCAGGAGGAGAGTTGTACTGGGGCTTCCACCCCTGATGAGATGCATTCCACTGAGGTTGTGGTTAAGCATAGGATTGAAATGAATGAGTGGCTGGTTGTGCATGATATTGAGATGGATAGGACCAAGGAGGAGGCATGGACCAGGAAGGATGAGAAGGAGGGTGCTAAGAAGGTATGGAAGTGACTTGGTTGGGCTTGTAGTATGCCTGAGATTTCCCTTGCATCCCCTACTAGTATGGTCTAGGTTCATGCGATCTCCTGTGGTTCATGAAATAGAGTGGTTCAGTGGTTCCTTCAGCCCCTTGGTATACAATTTTAAGTCTAGGCAAGGAAGGGCACTTATTTGTAGAATGATATTCTTCACAAACTAAACAAACCTCGAGTTCAAGGGACATTCATTCATAGGATGCCTCCTGGTGCACCTAGGACAAAAAATGGCCAAAGCCCTCTCTGCTTCCTCTTATTTCCTCTTGATATGCAAGGTATCCATTTGCATGGCAAGAGTCTACAACATCTCACTCTTAAAGTCTTCTAGCATGTTTCCAAGTTCACCTTTTATGGATGAATTAGATGAGGAGGTACTGGCTATGGGTTGACTCCCCCTACCTCTCTTCTTGGCTGCTCTAGAATGGTTTCTAAAAATAGTATTTATGTCCTCACAAGGTAGTTGGTAGATGTCTCCCCGGGCCAGTAAATGGAGGGTGTCTAGAAGGTCTTCCAGAATTCTCCTGAGCAGGACAAACTTCAGAGATTCAGGGTCAAGTGTGCACCTAGCCCTTTTGTAACCGAGCTGGAGCCTCTCTTCATAATCTTCCAAGGATTCATCACTTACCATGGTCATTCGTAAGATTTCATCCTTGGTATCTTTTGACCTAGAGTAGTCCCGGTATTTGTTATTAAAGGCTTGCTGCATCTGAGCCCAAGTTGTGATGCTATTGGCACATAACCGCATGAACCAGCATAACGCTGCATCCTTGAGAGTAGAAGGAAATAGTTTCAACTTTTCCTCATCTTCTGCATGTCATAGGTTCGACAGATAACAAAAAATATCAAACAAGAAGGTGTCAGGATCTTCTGTAGTCGAACCATGGAAGTGAGGTAGGGCTGAGGGACTTATATTTTTCATTCTGGTGTCTCCATTGGTCTCCCGAATGGGAAAGGTACCCTCTATTCTTTCTCCATTCCCCCTAGCATTTCTGTTTCCAACCATTGTCTCAGGAGGGATGTTTTCTTCTTCTTCTCCCCTATAGGTTCTTCAAATATCTCTGGTTTTTCACCTAAAGGTTCTTCTTGATCACTACCACTAAGAAGAGAGAAGGTTGGCTATGTGATGTAGTGGGGGTGTTGGGCAAGAATTTTCCTGAATTAACTCTATTCCTACAAGGCATTAAAGGAAATTGTTTTGGTTGGTTTTTGTTTCTTCACTGCATGTACCTAAGAAAATGAAATTGATTGAACAAAAAAATTGCAACTAACTAAAATGAACTTGTTGAAATGAAATTGCAGAATTGAAAAGGAAATCAAATGAAGGGCAGAACTGAAAGCAAGGAAATGACTAGTCTACTTTTGCTGAAATGGAAATTGCGGAAATGAAGTTGCAGAACTGAGAAGGAAAGCAAATGAAATGTAGAACTAAAAGCAAGGAAATGACTAATCTACTTTTGCTGAAATGGAAATTGAAGAATTGAAAATGAAAGAAGGGAAATGCTTAAACTGAAAGAAACAACTACTCTACTTTTGCTGAAATAAACTACTTAGCAGAATGTTGCGATAGAAAATAGAAGAATGTATTAATCACAAAATGCTTTGACACTTCCTCAGCAACAATGCCAAAAATATGGTGAGCACTAGTATTGTAGCAATAATGCTGCAACTCCTGGGCTTCCTACTTTACTTTTATCAACCTGGTAGTTCATAAAAAACTTGGAAGCGATGGTGCTGTATGCACAAGTACTAGTTCTTACTACAGGCTATCACTTGTTCAACTAGTGCAATATCACTAGGAGCTCAAGCCAACTTCTATGGATTCCAAAATAATCTCTATATGTGATTAAATAAAGGAAAGCTTACTCTACAGAAGCTACTCTACTTGCAGAAAGGAAAAGAAGACTGAAATGTAAAGTAAACCTAGAAAACCCTACTTAACCAACTAATCCTACTTTTGCAGAAAGAGAGATGAAAAAACATGAAATGAATGCCATTACCTACTCAGGAAGTAAACAACATCTACTCAAGCTGTTTCTAGAAGTAAATGAGCAAAAACCATCTTTTTGGATTTTTATGTATTTTTATGTGAAATTGTCATGCATATAATTTATTTGATTGTGGATGTGGTAGCAATTAGGTGGCGATGGAGGGTGGTTTTGGGACTTGAGAGGATGTAGGATGGTGTGTATGGCCCTAGGAGGTTTAGGTGGCCTTTTGGAGGCTTTTCCCACAATCAAACTTCAAAAGGAAGCCTATAGGAAAATCTACAGGAGGTTGCAGGGGATCTACAGGAGGTCTACAAGAGGTCTATATGAGGATGCCGAGAGCAGGTTTGGAGGTTTTGAAGGTAGGAAAGTGGGTGGAAAGGGTAGCTGAAGTCTAGGAGGATGTGTTAAGGTGTTTAGGGTCCATCAACAATGATTAGGAGAGAGAAAGATCATCAGATTTCTTGAAGGAAAGAGAGGAAAGTCTAATGAAAAGTGCAAAAAACTAAGGTAGATTTCAAATGAACTTTGGGCAACCCGTAGGGCATAGATCAGAGAGAGAATGTGATGGCTAGTAGGCTGACTTGCTGTGAGAAGAGATTTGCTACAAAAGGACCTAAAAATCAAGTAAGGAGATCAAGCAAGCGAGGAAACTAAGTACATCAAAAGACATAATTTTGCATCAAGCTAATCTAGATTATGAGCTATTGAAAGAAATGCTAAAGAAATGCTATAATGAGAGAAAGCATGGAAGGAAAATTATTGCAAGATAGAAATGAGCATGGTGAAATAGATCTAAATCAAAGCATTAACTGACTAATAAATTGTAACACTAGAAATACTATGTAGAAGGCAAATATGTGTTTTTGCGGCAGCAAGAGGGCCTTGGCCTCAATTCATGGTCTCAAAGGGAGGAAAGGAGGCCAAGGCTCTGTTGATGGCCTTTTTGTATCTTCTTTCAATCACTATTCAACCTACTATGGAAAACTCAAATGGAAACAACCTTCTAAATCACCAAAAGCAACCTATTTTGGCATTATGATGCATGAGTTGTACTTGATGGCAACCCACTCGTAGAAGAACATATCACATATCTATAACTAGATGAATCCACATAAGAGATATCAGATGTGACTGAATGCATGGGATGCCGGACAGCTCAAAGGAATCAGATGACAGTTCTCAGTATGACAAGTTAGCATTGTCATCAAGTCCAAAGGGGGAGATTGTTGGCATTATGAGACACGTGTTGTCCTTGATGGCAAATCACACAGATGACAGATCATAGTGCAGTAGGTCAGTAGCAAGGAATTGATGATTAGACTACAAGAGTGAAGAGAGAAAAGTATATACGCAGATTCATCGTGACGAAGCCGTGTATACAAGCGGGTTAGACATTCCAAAGTCGCGTATGCGTATGCATGCACATTCATGCACGGAAAGACACGTACATGTGGGAGAACTTATTTTTGGTCCATGGTATTTAGTCCTTGGTACTTGAACCTATGAATTTGGACCATGGTATCTCATCAAAAGTGATGATTCCAAGTATTGGGTCCATGGTATTGATTTGTTATGGTTTTGGACCGTGGTATTGTGAAAGGCCTAAGACTATAAAAGGAGAAGAAGATCATTAGGCAAGGGCATGGAAAAAGTCTTGAATATCTGATGAAGCATGAGATGCAGTATGCATGTTATGGGTTTATGATGCATTGCTTGATCTAAGCTAAGGAGGAATCTCAACGGTTGATGGAGAACAAGATCCATGGATAGATGGGGATTAATGGCTTGGAATGAATCATCTCTATACGGTTTGTTCTTGTTTATTCTAGATCTGTATACTGACACATGTAATGTTCTGTAAATGTTATGGGTATGATTGATGTCTGGTACAGCTGCAAAGCTATGAGAAAATATTTGTAGATCTGTACGCGGGTTGGCTTTGGCGAAAGCGCATATGTACGCGGGTTTGATTCATCATAGTAGCATATACATTATGAAGTATGATGTTTGAAGTTGTAGTTGGGTCTGATTGTTATTGCAGAGTTCTGTTGTCTACTCTGTGTTCTGGTGACTGTGTTGTTGACAGGGTTTCAGTGTTTCAGTGATTTAGAAATTGATGATGCTAGTATTGATTGTTTTGTGCTTCAATGATATTGATGGGTCCAGTATGAAAATTGGATGAAATGTGGCCTTTAGATTATAGTGTTGTGCTTCAAGAGTACCCAGTCTGAAAATTGATGAAATGTGGTCCCTAGACGATGAAACGAGATTGTAGGCTGGTGCCTACGTACTAGTACATAAGCTAGTACAAGAGCAAAAGGGGTGATAGCTCCCTTCCAGTAGCAGCTAGAGAACGAGTGAATATTGGATCATTCAGTAGGCAGGCACCTAGTACTAGTAAATGGATCAGCTAGTACAAGAGCTAAGGGGGTTGTAGCTCCCATCTAGGAGAGTCTGGAAAACGAGAGAGGGTTGTAGCCCTCTGCAGGTAGAAGCTTGCGTACCAGCATAAGACTGCACTAGTACAGAACTATTGTAAAATGAAGTTTCTTATTAAAAGAAGACATAGATGACTTGCAGCAGGTGGTTTTCACCCACATTGGGTTTCCACCTCATATCATGGTGTTCATGTGTGCTTCTTGTCTGTGATGATCTGTTATATTTTACTACACCTGCTTGCTGTACATATGGTTAACGAAGTTCTGATGCACTAACTAAAGATCATCATTTAATGGATTAACTGAATCATAAGTATTCTTGATATACGCTAGTTGCATTAGACACAGTTGTGTATACATGCGGGTTCCCTTAATTGAAGTAGCATATATGTATCTATGTATGGAAATGAAAAAGTTTTATTGATTTGATAATAATGATTCAACCCCCATCTCAGTATTATTTCCAACACTCAAACAAGAAAGAAATTCATCTAATAGCAACTAATTCATAAACTGAAACAAAGCATATAAATACAAATAAGAGGAGCTTGGCTGCTTGGATTGGGCCCTAACCCAAGAGCTTCAGCCCTCTGAGGTAACTCAGTGTGAGATCAAAAATGATATCATGTTTATTATCAAAAGAATAATAGGATTACATGAAATTTTCAACAAAAGTAAGCTCGAAGTTGAGCAGAGCAAAGATACAACAAAAATTAAAAAACTTGACTAACTTCCTAATGAGGCCCTAGGCCTCTCTACTTATACAACTGAAGCTCCCAACAACTTCCTTAAAATTAGGGAGGCTTGGCTCCCAAAACTTGAGAAAAGTAGAAGTTATCCTCCACTTGCTCGACTGCCTCCTAGTGCATTGATGTGGTTGTTTTTGCTCCGTGCTGCATGACGGAGAATTCGAAGTGGGGAATCATAAATGAGGGGGATACCCTCCTATAAATCCTCTCCCTTGTCTACTTCAAATTATTGCCACCAATTGTCCATTAAATGTTTGTCTTTATCTCCGAAATGGAACAAAAATATGCTTTAAACATATATTAGACTCCGTGGAATAATGACCAACCCAACTCACTCCATAAGCATAAATATAATAAAAAAACATGCAATAAGCTAAGGGAATGGTTGATTAAACTATGTTAGGAGGCAAAATGAGCCCATATAATTACCCATTTATGGGGCTCATCACCAAGCTGGAGGAATGGCTTTGAATCAGACACCGATGGTTGTAATTCCTTCTTCTATTTAATAAAGTGTGTGAATTGTATCTAATTCCTTTCACTTATATTCAATAGATCATATGATTTGATCGGTTTTTTGTCTTCTATTGTGTTTACAAGGTACTTCTCAAGAGGATTAAGTACGAGAAGGAGCGATGGAATCAATACAAGGGAGACGAGAGGAAAACGAAACTACAGGTAGGCTCTCTATCTTCTCATCTTATTTACTATTTATAGGAAAAGTCTAAAACACTTTAAACTTTGTTCTAGATACAACTACTTATCTAGGGAATTAGTATTTATCCGTAGATGCTAAATTATCTGAAACAGAATCACTCCTTACTGTATCAGTAAAGAAGACTACTGATTGCTTATTTTTGTGAGGATCCATAATTTTAAATCCCAAATGCATAAAACTTTCAACATGATTATACAAGAACAAATAAGTTATTAGGGAGGGAAATATAAAGTAGCCAATGAGTGAAAGGTTCATGAACTGAGCCTTAGTCACTCCTTCCCAAAATGCAGGTATATCTAAAACAATACTAAGTTTCATCATTACACTAAACATCCCCAAAGTTGTTTTATCAATCAATGTAGTGTCCTCCTTTCTCAAAATTTTGGCTAAAATTTGAAGAATAGGTTTAACATATTCAACAAAATCATCTAAAGGAAATTGAGTTGAATCAAAAGAAATTTTTTTTCCATGATACATAAGGTAGAGGATGATTAGGGCATACTCTGGTCTGGATAAATCTTGGAAATAGGCAAATAAGGATTCTTCAGAGAAGGAGAAATATGAATCTGCAGAAGGATATAAAGACAAAGCTTGTTGGATTAGAAGCGAGGATACCTGAAAAATATATTCTCCTAATCTATTCATAACAAAGAATTTATGAGGATACATTCCTGAGACTAGCCAATTAATAAACTATGGAAAAGTACAGGTTTGAGGGACAACTGCTAATAAAACACCTGACCATATTACTGCATCATAAATGGGAGAACTGGATTGGTTTAGATAAACATGCTGATGAAACTCAAGGTGGTTTATAGGGAAGACAATATCAAATATGTCCCTCTCTGTGTCCATGAGGGGAATATTAGAGGATGATCCTGTTAAAGAAGCTTTATTGGTCGTCTTAATAGTTATATGATGAAAAATTATGATATAAATACCTGGTGCTTATGGGTAATGATGACTGGGATGCTAGTTGGAGTTTTTGGAGTCTTTGATAGCCAAAGCATGGCGAAAAGTGAAAAATGAATGACTCAGGAATGAGATCTTATAGCTAAAATGGAGTAAGAGGAGAGGGAAAACAATATTTATTGTTTTCGTGGGAAATTTAATTTCTTGGAAGAACGAATTTAATGAACCATTGGACATATTAGGATGATAGTTGGAAAAAGGGGAGTGACATGGCATAGGAATGGGTGGGGTATGGCTCACTTGATGATACAACTAGCTAGCTTGATGATGTAGCTGACTCGCTTGATGATGCAACTACGGAGGGACTTATATGTCCAAGACCATTTTCAAAGTAGTGCCCTCGTAATTTATCTAGGCCTTGGATCTGACGTCAACACACCTAACTCCAAGTATTTTTGAGGGTACCCCTTATGATAACCATCGTGTGGTTTGTGGTGTTAAGTTTGCACCATCGTCCAAGCCCCATCACTTTAATTCATCTTCGACATCCAACTTGTTTGATTTTTAACTTTGTAGATCTTGACACTTGGTCCCACCATTGCTTAACGAAACTTATGTCAAATTCTTCATGCAAATGAATAGTCCTTAATAAAATACTTTAACAATAACTAAATAATTTCAATATGATCAAGGATGAACTATCATTCTTCTTCTTTTTCTTTTTACTTTAGCATTTGATTTTTTTTTATAGAAATAAGGTAATATATAGACAATTGATGAGCCTAGGTATTGTAGCAAGAATGTTACAACAACCAGGGGTACTAGCTTCACTTATCAACATGGGAGTTGTACAAAATTGGAGTTGACAGTGTTATATGCACAAGCAGAAGTGAAGGTAAATCATGTTTTCACTGCTCATCTCACAAGAGACCCCAGGGGTACCAAGCCAGACTTCTATAGGGTCAAAAGAAGCTTGATTTTGATGGAATAAGAGAAAATATGTTCTAAGGGAGAGCTCCTCTACTGCAGTAATGAAGAAAACAACTTGTAATGCTAACCTCACACCAAACCCTAACTAACCCTCTAAGCAATTATGCTAAGCAGAATTGAAAAAACCAACACTAATCTAATGCTAATTATCTATGTTACAGAAGTAAAAGCATCAAGACTAGACTAAGGGGTAAGAAAAGGAAACTAAGCTATGTTTGTGCTTAAGCGAAAGAGCAGTCGGAGGACAAAATTGGCGAAAGAAGGAGGTGAGGGAGCAACAGTGCATGAGAATTGTTGGATCAGTCAGGTCAAAGGAAAATGAACGGTTGAGAATAGATCGTAGGAGGGTACATAGATAGATTGGTGAACTGGGTTAACTAACAGGATGAACGATGGAGATTATATCGCAGCGATTGAGTGAATAGATTAACGAATAGGGTTAACCAGAGATGGATGACTGAGATTATGTCGTGGAGGCTATGCCAAAAGATGGATGGATAGGATTAATTGGTAGATGGACAATGGATATTAGATTGTGGGCAAAATAAATGTGCAGAAATGGTAGCGGGTTTGCAGAGGTGGTAACTTGTCTTTCATGTTCCCTCAAAACCATACATTGTATTTTGAAATTTCAAGCGATTAGCCTTACCAAGTGACACGTAGCAAGAGAAAACCACTTTTCTCATGTTCTCTCAACTGAATAATGATCATGCAAGTGTCCACGCGAGATAGCCATTGGATTAGGTAGGGCTGATCAATGGTGGAGATTCGCCGAGTTGGTTGGCGATCGGGTGAAGTGACAACACTCGGATCAAGTGAGGCAAATCGATGGTGGGAGTTTGAAGCACATAAAGTGATCAGGTGACACAATAACCGTTGGACCAAGAGACAGATTGATGGTGGAGATTAAAGTGGAGAAGAAAACGTGTGGAAATGACGGAGTGGGCTTAGAAGGCAATAAGTTGTATTTCGCGTGCCCTCAAAGCTATAAGTTGTTTTCTAAAATTTTATGTGATTAGCCTCCACAGGAGACATGTAGCACAGGGAAACCACTCTTATCGCATGCCCTCAGTGGATAAAAATCAGATAGAAATCCACGTGATATCACACAATAGTCGTCGGATCTGGCGAGGCAGATCAACGATGGAGATTCGACCGAACTAGTTGGTGAGCGAGTGTGCGATAGCTGTCAGATCTGATAAGGCAGATTGATGGTGGAGATTTAAAGTGCATAAAGTCAAAGTTGAAAATGAATTGGGTGGTGATTGGTCAGGTTTTGCTGTGTAAGGCAATCTATGGGTAAAAACCTAATTACAACGTGGATTAATAGTTTCGCTCAAGCGTTTCATGTTCAAGGAGAATGGGCATATGAGTGAGGTCTTAGCTAGAGGGTGAAGGAACAAGTGACCAGGAAATGAATGAATGACCATGAAATGAACCAAGTGATTGCACGAAACAACAAAATCCATGAAAAAAAATAAAAATCTGTGTTTTTGGGGTTGCTATAGGTTTTCTCCCACACATCATGGTCCCAGAGGGAGGAGGTGAGGCTGAGACACCTACTGACAACCGTATGGATCTTTTATTTGCCAATTTACTACTTGAATGAAACTAAAGAAAAAATGATCTACTCTGCACTACTCTAATGAGACTGCAACTATTTAAATAGATAAACATAAAAGAAGGAAACTACTTAACTAAATGAATAGAACCAAAAATCTATGCTATGAGGTTGTAATGGAAATGAACTACTGAAGCAAATAACAGAACATAAACCTATTCTAGAATAAGAATACAGTAAAGAGGAGCTTTGGCTGCTAGGGTCTGGCCCTAACCCAAGAGCTTCAACCCTCTGAGTTAATTCAGTGGTGGCTCAAAACATGACTCATATTCATTATAAAAACACTGTATTACATCAAAACTATTACAAGTCTTGTAGCTTGAAAACAAAGTAGAGTTCTACAACAAAAAGTCCGAATTCTTACATGCCAACTAAAAAAGCTAAGGTCCTAAGCCTCTATGTTTATACATCTGAAGTCTCCAATGAATTCCTTAAAAATTAAAGAGGCACAACTCCCAACTCAATGATAAACTCATGCTTTCCCTTTCACTAGCTCGACTCCCTTCTAGTAGGGAGGTTGCTTGTACTTTCACTCACTTGGCTACCTTCTAGTACTCCTAATTTCGCTTGTTTGCACTTTCACTTGCTTGGCTTGCCTTCTAGAAGGGGGGTTGTTTATACTTATAGCTGATGGAGGGATATGTTAGAAATAATACTGAGAGGGTGGGTGAATCAGTGTTATGAAATCAATTATTTTTCATTTCACAATCAGATTTGTATACGCTACTTCAGTTATGGGAAACAGCGTATATATGCTACTGTGTCTAAAGAAACTAGCGTATATCAGAAAACTTAAGATTCATTAATTGTTGATCTTTAATCAGTGCATCAGGACTTCATTAATCATAAGAATAGTAAACAGGACCAGTAAAATAGAACAGATCATCACAGACATGGACACAAAGATATAAGGTGGAAACCCAATGTGGGTGAAAATCACCTGCTACAATTTGTCTCTATCTTCTTTTAATTAGAAACTTCTTCTTACAATGATTTTGTACTGGTGCAGTCTTATACCAGTACGCAGGTTACTACCTGCAGAAGGTTACAACCTTCTTTCATTCTCCAGCTTCTCCTGGAAGGGAGCTACAACCCCCTTAGCTCTTGTACTAGCTGAGGTACTAGTATGTAGTTGCTGACCTACAGAAGGCTACAACCTTCTCTTTCCTTCCAGGGACCACGTTTCATAAATTTTCAAACTGGATCCATGAATAACACCAATCAAACATCAAGTAAATCTATATCAACCAATCTCCTTTGCACCAAACAAAATTGAATCAAATAGTCACTTCTCTGAATGCTGTACCCAGAAAACAGTAACAGTAACAGTAATCAGACACCAATTCTGAACCCAGACCACTGTAGCAATAAACAGAAGTAGCTAAAACATATATCAAGAGACATACACTACTTCAATGTGTACAACCTATGTGCATACGCTTCTGAATTAAGGCCAACCTGCGTATACACTATTTTGAATTATAGAACCAGTGTGTATATGTGCCTTTGCTTTGTTGAACCTGCATATAGATCTATAAAAGATAATTCATCCTTTTTACTTATTTAGACATCAGTTATACCCATATTATCAGATTTATAGATCAAGTCATGCGCCAAAAATAACATATCAAAATCACACAAAGATACTACTATTCAAGCCTTAAGATCTTGACCCATCAATAGTACTTATCCTTCTTCTTGCGCTCAGGTTCCTCCTAGATTCAGATCCATCTATGCACCATAACCCAATGACCAGTATTTCAGATTTAGCTCTTCATCAGATATTCAATACTTAAGTCAATGTCCATGCCTAATGATGTCCTTCCCCTTTTATAGCCTTAGGCCTTACACAATACCATGGTCCAAAACCATAACGAATCAATACGTTGGAGCAAATACCTGGGTTCAACACTTTAGACCAGATACTATGGTCCAAAACCATAGGTCCAAATACCTAGGACTAAATGACATGGACCAAAAATAAGTTGTCCCACACGTACACGCTTTTTTGTGCATGAAAGTGCATGCATACACATACGTGACTTTTGATTGGCAATCCCACGTGTATACGCGACTTCGTCAAAGGAAACTTGCGTATATCTCTTTTTCTTTCATTCTGAGATCTTGAATAGTGATCTGCCATCTGAGTGAGTTGCCATCAAGGAAAACACCTGTGTCATAGTGTCAAACCTGTGTCATAATGCCAAAAATCTCCCTCTTTGGACTTGATGGCAACCCCAAGTCACTCAAAGTCATTCTCCCCTTTTGACATCAAGGGTAAAGGATTATGCTCCCCCTGAATTCATGCTGAAATCTCTGCTCTACTGTGTTGTCCATGCTCCTCCTGATTGTAGGCAAGGTCTACAAGAAGATTTTCTACAAGAAGATACATAACTTTATACATCATAAATGACCTTCCTCTCACCAAAGACTCATACATACATCCATCTCCCAACCAAGTGGGGATACACCAAAAGTTTACACAAGATAAAACAAGAACATTACATTATCCATCCCAGGCATAATGGGGAAACCAAAGTAGGCCGTTACATGACTTTGATAAGAAAAGAAATACATGACATAGAGACAAAATATCTATAACCAGACTGTTAGATACCTATACCAATAGGTTTCATATTTCATGATTGGCTATGGAAGGTCCAAATATGCTCTGCTTTGATGACTCAAAAATCACATATTTCCTAGAGAATCTGATCTGTGCTTATAGCTTGGTATGGACTCAAAGTTTTGATGGATGGTCCAAAAGTCTAATCTGGATCATTCCATGGTTTAAATTTGCAGTTGTAGAATAGAGAAAGGAGTCTGTCCAAACTGTTTAATCTTGGCAAACAAGTAGTTCAGGTAGAGAAGAAAAGGCTCCCAACAGCGTAATCTAGGACCTTGGAAGAGATAAGGGTAGAAGTAGATAGAAAAAAAAAAGGAAAAGCCAAAGAAAAGAAAATGCAAGTAAGGGTCTGCAAGTCCAAGTGCGCCCTCTAAGAAGAAATAAAAAAATGCTAGGCAAGTAGCTGGGTAAGTAGTTGGGGTTGCAGAAAGGTTATCTTTACCATTGCAGATATGTTAAATGTGCTTACCAAGGCAAAGTCTGTCAATTGACAAGGTGTTCATCTTCATCAAGTTACAGCAAGGAGCATGACTAACCTCCCCCCTTCCCCCTTTCTTTTCATTACTAACATCCCCTTATCAGCTGAGATTCATGGAAGAAGATCATGGTTTCATGGTGGTTCTTGTTCATTCAAAAGCCACATTTCTTGTGTAAAAATCTTTTCATTTTGATCTAATCTTTAAACCAAGTGTTTTGCAAACAGATTCAGTATTTTCCCCTTTCATTTACCCCATCCATATTAACTCTAACTTTACTATGTAAATCCCTATATCACCTTTCCCCTACTAGTATTAACACCATGGTGTATAAACCCCAAAATTTGTATAAATATCCCTCCTTTTGGCATTATAGCCAATAAGTTCTCTGTCAGGGATCAAATGGCATCTGGTCACTTTGATGAACCTAACCCTAACCCCCTCCTCTGAATTCAGTTGGCCCCTTGAAAAACTTCATTTGCTAAAAACTCTCACAAATGACCTGGTTTTGCCTATACCCACTTCATTTACAAAATAACTCCTAAATACCTATTTCATTCTCTTATCCAAAGTATTGGGGCTGTCTTATTGTGCATAAGAAAAACCCTATACAAGCCCCTTTTTATCCATAACCCCTTTCAAATCATGAAAAGACCCAAAAAACCCACTTTTGACTGCCTAAACCAAAGTTGGCACATGCATTTGGTTTATTTTTGAAATACATTGAGAACATTATGAAAACCCATATCCGAAGGTCTCCGACGGGCACTGTTCCCAAAAATAAATAATAAAAAAGGTATCCGCCCGCATTCATATCCCCCGATCATGTCATCATCCCGTCCACCGTCGGATCAGATCCAAGAGATCCGACGGTCTGTATTAATATCGGAGCGGCCCCCGCGACAGAGGTTTAGCGCCCGAGAAAGTGACGTTGCGCTACGTCAGGGCGCGACCACGCGTCGCCCATTGAGGGCTCTCGGAGCAATATCTGACAATTGAGGGGCCGTATCATAACCGCCCCGAGAACCCGTGGCGGCTAGGGCTAAACCGTAACCGTTAGGTCACTCACCACCCGGTTTGATGGTCCAGCGTAATCTCCATGTCATCACCCTGCCTGCCACCGCATCACACTTTTGTCCGCATCTGTGCCAGCGTGCCCGCCACCTCATTACCCCGTGGACCAATGGCAACCCGCCACCTCATCCGATGATGTCATGCTGACGTCATCCAAGGCTGACCCCACCCTATGACATCATGCTGACGTCATCACAGAAAAAGCGCCAAATTGCAAAAAGTCCATATTTAGCCAAAAAACGTTTTTTTTTGTACTTTTCACTCATTTGCTACTGTTTCCTCTGCATGCTATTTTTACGTCCTGAACTGCGCCACTTGCGGGAAATGTCCGGAAGACCTCCAGAGCACCAATTCCACCCACAGCTACAACCTCCCCCAGGTAAATCCTATGCCAGAGTTGATCTACAGATGCCAGGAGTGCTATGACCCAGGCCAAAGAGCTGTCCTCAGCCCTACAGGCTCAGTCCTGTTCCATATCACCCCAGAGAGTATAAATGAGATGCTGCACTTCCATACTGCAAAGCCATTGACCCCCCTCCACATGCAGAACTTGATAAAGAAGGGGAACAAGTTGTCAAATGACCAACTCATCAAATTCAACCAGATGTTTGTACAACCAGGCTCTGAAGCCATCAGAACTCCTCCTATTGGATATCAGTACTTGAATGAATTGGGCAGGATGTTAGTGGATTTCATCAGTTATGTCCTAGGGTTCAAGGGACTGGAGGATGTGGATGAAATCATAATGGCAATGCTGTCTATATTCTCTCCTGGTAAGCCCCCAACTGTACATTATGATTATGCTACATACATTGAAGATAAGATCCATGACCAGCTTATGAATTTGAAGAGGGAAAGATTGTTCAAGTATACTTCATACATATACCACCTATTCTTGTTTTATCAGCCAGCCAGCTTCTCTATTCCCTTGAAGCAAGTCAATGCCCAGGGAAATCCAAGGTCAGTTGTGTTTTGGACCTCTGTCTTTCATTGTGCCTCTGTATCACCATACACATACTCTGAGTTCATTGACTTATTCATTCATCCAGCCATGACAGTATTGTATGGTGTTCCTCCTCCAAGGTTAACTGATGACATGAGGAGAATTCTCCACCTGAAAAAAACCTACAGCATTGGTAATTGGTACCTCTACCAAGACCACACAGTCATCAGAATATATGGCTGTGAGTTGAAGCCTTTTAGGTTGCCAAGGTATGTCCCCATGAGGCTTTTTGCCTTAGAATATTTCAGGCAGTCTGGGAATGCCGACTACCTCCACTTTCAAAGCAAGAACAAGAAGTCATAGTTAAAGGTAAGGAGCTAGCTGGGCCCTTTCCTATACAACAGAAAAGAGGAGGGGTGGAAAGAGGCAAACAGTATCCTAGAGGCCCTCAAACTGCAAACTAGCTTTGAATGGATACCCTATGACCCCAATCACTTTGTCTCCCTCAGGAGGATAAAATACAAATTGGGCAGCTATTCACACGTGAGGCAGCCTAAGATTGAGCAGTATGCCAATACATTAAGCTGGGAAGAAGGTACCCTAGAAGAGGAAATTACTAGTGAGGAGCTACTAGAGAGAGAGGCTAGAAATATTCAAAAGGAAGCTGACTTAGAAACTTGTGGACAGGTTCCCCTCTCATACAAAAAACAACTTGGAGCAGCTGCCTCATCCTCAACAAAGCATCATCAAGCTGCCATGAATCCTCCACAGACAGTCAACAAGGGCAAAGAAAAGCAGGTGGAACAGCCACCTCCTATGACCGAAGAGGAAATGGAAACCCTAGTGCAGCAACAAGAAGAGATGGAGCAGCAAGGTGAAGGGCAGCAGCAAGAGGAGCAGCAACAACAAAAAGAACAAAGGCAGGAACAGCCTGCCCAGCAAAAGCAAACAGTGGAAGCCCCTAAATCCACTGAACAAACTCAGCCCCCAAGGCAAGAGACTTCAGCTGAGGCATCCACACTCCAGACTCCACAAAAGGAGGACACAAGCAGGAAAAGGGACAGAGAAACTCCCCTTACAACGTCAGCAACTCATGGGCAGAAGAGGCAGAGAATCAATCCTCTTTCAGAGGAAGAGATGCCAATAGGGCAGCCGCTGGGTATGGTCCCACCCAGTAGGGAAACATCAGCAAGTTCCTTTCAACAGCAACAGGATAGGGCAATGGGAGGAGAAGTAAGTTCCTCCAGGTAGCAAAGGGAAGGTGGGCCTAGTATTAAACAACAGTTCATCGATATTAAGATGAGAAATGAGCCCATCAAAAGACAGTTGTACAACCATCTGCTAAACTTGGCTCCCACCAATCAGCAAAGACTCATGTCTGCATATGATGTGTAGGGAGGCAAAATGATCATGAGTCATTTCATGCCAACAGCAGTACAGCCCCAAACTGCCTCTGATTATTTGAGGACTAACTTGGAAGTCCTTGCCAAGGATATCCACCCAATGGACAAAATAGAACTGCACAAGCAAACGGGTGAGATGGTCTATGCTTCTCTGGCAGACCAAACCTTGGATAACTATAGGCTACAAAATAGCCTTAACAATACAGCCTCTCAACTGGAGCTAGAGAGGGCATCATCCCAGGCAAAGGACAACAGAATAAGGTCCTTGGAAGAAATAATCATTGAGATTGGACATGATCCCAAAGATATCAAAGGGATCCAAGAGATATTGAAGTTGAGGGATGCTGACATGGCAGCATTGAGGAGAAAGATGAAACTCCCTGCCACAATCCACCCTCAAACAGATGATGTGGCCCAGCAAAGGCATGATCAAGAGGCCACTACCCTGTTAATATCTCTATACAAGGAGCTGATCCAGACTCAAGACAAACTAGGAGAATCAAAGGCTGCAAAGGTAGCACTACAGGCAGCATTGAAACAAAAAGAAGAGGGTCAAACCTCCGAGCCTCCTCCTGAAATAATCAATCTTGAAGAAGCTGCTCCAACAACTGCCCCTCCTCCTCAGCAAACAGGGTCTACAGCACCAACTACATCAACAACTGCACGAGCAACAGAACAGACTCATAGTCTGGATATGCAGAAGCTCCAAAACGAAATTCAAGTCCTGGAAGCTCAAATGCTGGAGCTCAATTCAGCCAAAGAATCTTTGGCTAAAATAAATGAGAGATATGATAAGAGCAAACAGAATGCAGCTGAAAAAGATCGAGAAATAAAAGCTCTAAAGAAGAGGATAACTGAGCTTGAGAAGGAGCTCACACTAGAAAAGGTAACAGCAGAGCTAAAAGCAGTCCTTTGGGGCAATATTGGCCAGTCTATCACCAATGAGTGGCAGTACATCGAGACTATAGATGAGCAAACAGTACTCATTACAAAGGCAAACAGGGAAATACACAGAGCTAGAGCAAGTCTTGGCAACATGCCTGATGCTGCCACCAGAATGATAAATATCTTAAATAATAGGACAAGCTCTCAACTGGCCACCATGGGAATTGCTCACAGGACTGAGACAATCTCAATGGTTAAAAGGGTCCTGACACTACGAAACCTAGTTGGAACACTGGAAAGAAGAACCCAGGATATGCAGACTGAAATCAACAAGTTCATGGACAGATTTCAGGCATTACAGAACAGAGGCCTCCCCAGCATATTAAGCAGTGTAGGAAGACTGCTTACCCTTTAAAACTACATCAAAAGGGTTGATGCCCATGCTGCAGGACAAATTGCAAGACAGCCCAACACTTCAGCAGAATCAGGGCCAACATCAGGGAAAACTTTATACAATAGGGTGGACAACCTATTTTTTATTATGAATGAGATCAATCATCTGTTTGATGTGCCTCCAAATTTCTTTAAGTATACAGAAGCATATGAAACCATAGAGGCAATTGTGAATCACCAATTGCCCACACAGGAAGTCTGGAAAAATTTGACACAGATAATATTATCAAGCCAGAACCTGTAAATGTTAATTTTTGTCCAGTTTATAAGTAGTCATACATAGGCAGAATTTTGGTAGATAAGCATACAAAGGAAAGATAAAGGCTGAGCCAACTCAGCAGGGCTATTCGGTCACCACAGCAGCAATCACAATCACAGGTGGCAAACCCGAGAAAATACAGCGCAGCAAGCATAAAGACGTGTTCTCCAGCATTAAAGCAAAGTGGCTCAACCGAATCACTGACCTCCAAAGGTCAAATTATCCTCTGACAGACATAAAGAGCATTTATGCTGCATTCAAAGTTGTAATAACTTCTTTTCTACTTTCTGTACGAAGTTATGAAGATATTTTCTCTCTCAGATGATTCAATGCCTGAGATATTTTGTATAAACATTCCTATAAAGTCCCCTTTGCATGAGCTTGCAAGGGTTGTTGTTGATTTCTCCTAAAGAAATTCTTATGCTGTAAATCCTTTCAAAAGTCTAATAAAGAAAGTGATGGAATTTCTCGGATTTTTGAAGTGTTGAATGCGTTCTGGTGTCTGTTGATAACTGCTGGATTCCTGTGTATTTCACCATACAATAAGTCTCTGTAACTCTCTCTGTTAATTAGTTGTTTTGTTAAAATCCATATATGTTATTTGATTTTCAATACTAAGCAACAAGGAAAAAGAATAACTTTCAGGATTTATTCACTGAGTACCCTGAGTTCAATCTGTGTTGTTTATGAATGTTTTCTTCAGCTGTAATCTAGGTAAGTTTAATTCTTAATTGCTGCACTTTCAGAATACACCTTTCACAGTGGCCTTTGTCACAGGAATTCAAGTTATGCTCCTGTGCAGTGTGTTCACCTTCACCTCACCAACTTAATAGAAAATTTTTAATTGCTTTCTATTGGTTGACATACATCACCATTTAAGCTAATTTTGTTTGTCTAAGATACACAATAGGCCCTGCAGTTCGAACACCACCAATCCTGCATATCAAATCATTTCACACTCCAGACTCCATTGCCCAATGGTATTTCACTATCTAAACACTATATCATAAGACGTGAAAGAAATCCTTCAACCAAAACATAAACCAAAACCTGAGCATAATAGCTAGCCTAAAACACCATCATAACAGAGACAAATCATAAAGAGAGAGCCCTCTCTGATTACAGTTTGGCTAGAAACTGTGATCCAAAGATTGGTTAGTGGTTACCCCGGCCGTATTCCCTTGGGAGTCATAGGGAACAACCTGGGTGTTAACATAATTGGCGACTCCACTGGGGACTGCTTGAGATTTTTTTTTATATATATCTTCCTTAAGCTGCTATCAAGCCTGAAATAAGTCAAGAGGCCTTTAAGATGTTTCTGTATTACATTAACAGTTTTAAGGAGGAGCTTGTTTTGGGAATCTTCATCTTAGCTCTGAGAATATATAACCATTCCAAAATCTTCATCCAGTCCCTTCAGATATAAAAATTTCCCACAAAATCCTAAAAAACAGTTAGAAACTGGCTCCTAAGAAAAATCCTCGGCATACTAGGGCTAATCCTGACCCAAATCCACCCATCATTGTTGATAATCCAAATACCATCCCTAGAAACATCAGGAAGCAACAAAGGCAGGATCAGCCTGCTATTTTGACCTCAGTTACAGATTTTCCTAACCTTTCTACTCCACTTAAAGTCCTCTTTCGGTCTGTTCCAAGTTCCCCCAGTTCACCATCTACATCTCAAAGCTCTCCTCCCCCATCTTCATCCACTGCACATACCCCCTTGAACCACACTTTAGGTTCGGCTTCACCTGTAACCCATGTGGTACCCACTGTTCCTATTATCCCAGCAGCCCCTATTAATACACCCAACCCTCCAAATATGGCAAATAGATATGCACCCTTGCAGCTACCTGCTAATCCTGCAGCTCTACCCCAGGATTACCAAACCAAAATCTCATATTTTGACTCCACTGGCCCTTACTCTGCTATTCAACATGCTAAGAGGATGCAAGATCACTTTGAAAACTATGAAATAGATGATGACAGTGTGAGGATGATAATTTTTGTCCAAAGCCTGACAGGTGATGTTAGAACCTGGTTCAGGTCGATTGCTGCAAATACTATCACGACCCCTGATGAGCTTTATCAGGCCTTTACTACCAGATGGGAGAAGAAGAAAGATCCCCTGCACATACTTGGTGAATATGAAACAATCAAGAGAGGTCCTCAAGAGACTGTTCTGGAGTATTGTGCTAGATTCAACAATGTGTACAATGCAATACCACAAAACCTAAGACCTCCTCCTGACTTGGCCTTGTACAAGTTCCCTGATGGATTTGATTCTGACATGGCATATCAGTTGAAGGAAAGAGAACCTGAAACCCTTGAAGACGCCCAGAAGGCTGCTGTCACAGTAGAAGCAAACCTGATTGCCAAAAGAAACAGGGCAAGGTTAGAAAAGAGAAGCATATACAAAGAAGAACCCACAGCCTTTGATCAAAAGCTTGATGCCATACTCAACAGCATGAAAAGATTGGGCGACAGGGTGGAATCAGTTGAAAGAAAAGCATCATGGGAAGCACCACAAAACAATCCTCCTAGGAATCCAAATTTTAGGAGAAATCCAAACCCGAACGTTGGCAGGGCAAACCCTGATCCAGAAATCAGACCCCCCTTCCAAGAAAATTATGCTGAAACCTCCACTTCAGCAGAGCCCAATGAAGATCTTGAGATTAATTTAATAGGGCTGGATGGTGAAAGTCAAGTTTTCTTAACACAAGAAGATCATGAGGATGAGGAAATCAAACTGTTCCAAACTAAATCAGGTGAATCCTTTGACTTTAAACAAGGCTATGACACTGCTGTTTATGAAGTCCATAAACAGTACAAGCTAAGGAGCAGAACTGTGAATGTCAACCAGCCTGAAAAGAAAAAGGATAATCAGCAGCCTGAAAGAGTTATAGTCACACAACCTAGTGACAAACTAAATTCACCTACAGAAGAAGTGATTGTTGAAGAAATCACTGAGCCACTGTCCTTAAGACAGCAGTCTCTGGACACTTCATCTTCTCATCCTAATTTAAATGTTACTCCTCAAGAGATGAGTAAAAAGGATAAATCTCAAAGTCAAGATAAAAATCTAGAAGGAGACTTAATGAACAAGGAAAGGACTGTCACCTACAACCACAAGGCCCAATCTGAAAAACCCTTTGACTTAGAAACTGAAATTGGCAAAATAAAAATAGCTATTCCTCTCTTGGAATTAGCCAAGCATGACAGCTATAAATTGCAAATCAAAAGGTCCCTTCAACTCACTAGCAACAAAGATGATGTCAATGTACTGGATGACACCCCAGAACTCCTCTTTGGCCCAGAAGTGGATGGAAAAATAGTAGTCACAGGGGTACTGCCTTTCTATGTCAGTTTACATATTCATGACAAAATACTACATAATGCAATGTTTGACTCAGGTGCCTCTCACAATCTTATGCCAAAAGCAGTCATGGAGAGATTTAATTTAGACATAACAAGACCATACAAGGACCTGTTTTCCTTTGACTCCAGCCAAGTCAAGTGTCTAGGTCTCATAAAAGACTTATGTGTCTCTCTAGTTCAATACCCAAACAAGACAATCCTAATGGATGTGGTAGTTGCTGATATCCCACCTAAGTATGGAATGCTGTTATCAAGATCATGGGGAGCCAAACTCCAAGGTTCCCTACAATTAGACATGTCATATGCTACCATCTCTGTGTTTGGGCAACCAAAAAGACTGTGCAGAGAAACACTAATGAAGTACATGGTCAGCAGTGAAGAAAAACCTCAAAATTTTCCTATATATGCTGTCCATTCAGACATAGACTCATACATTCTCTTCAATAATACAACTACTCCCTCAAAAGGTGAAGTTCAAACCAAGATATTCATACAAGAGGAAGATGCAAATGAGAGTAGTATCACTCATAAAACAACAGTCAATCAAACATTAGATAGTGCTGCTGCCCTAGTTGTCAAGAACATTCAATTAAATGATGAGACTGCCCTAGAAGACAAGCTAGAGAAAAAACCACAACTGCTACTTACATTACCAGCCCATGAACAGATCATAAAATCTCATTCCCAACAAGATATTCTATGGTTCCTTGAATTTGATGGCTCAGTCAACAAATTAGGGGCAGGGGCCGGAGTTTGGGTACACAATAAAGAAAATAGTCATGCAGAAGGCAGAGCCTATAGATTGAATTTCAGATGTACTAATAACATGGCAGAATACGAAGCCCTTTTACTAGGACTCAAGTTGGCAAAGTTCTTACAAGCTGCCAGGGTTTCAATCATGGGTGATTCAGATTTAGTCATCCAACAAGTGAAAGGGAACTTTGTCACCAATGACAAAAGACTAAGGACTTATAGGTCTGCTGTTGCTGAGATACTAAACTTTTTCTCTGAATTCCAAATTACTAAAATTCCCAGAACCCAAAATCTACATGCTCATAGTTTAGCCACCTTTGCAAGTACCTGCAAGTTGCCCTTTGAGCCCCACCATTGTTTCACAGCTGAGGTAAAACACAGACCATCCATTCCAAACAACATCAATGATTGGCAAGTATTTGAGGATGACAAGCAAATAAATCATTTTTTAACTCTGCAGCAAGAATTTGCAGGACTAAATATAGACAATGAGTCAGCAAGTCAATCACAAATACTTAAGTCAGCAAGTCAATCACAAATACTTGATGGAGCAAGTCAATCACAAATACTTGATGGAGCAAGTCAATCACAAATACTTGATGGAGCAAGTCCATCACAAATACAGTTTCAACAAACTGCTCAGCCAATATCACCTAGAACTGCAAAACAAATGCTGAATCCAACTATTTTCAATATAGAAAGCATCCAGCAAATCCAACAAGTTGACTGGGAAGAGGGAGTGTCCAATGCCGAAACTGAAATCATTGAGCTAAAGGACAATTTTCTACCAACAGGCCTAACCCCACTAGAGGACATCTTTGATTCAAATGATATTCCCAGAAAACCAAAAATGCAGCCCCTAAATGCAGCCATTGAAGAATGCAACATAGGTACAATTGACAAACCCAAGATAATTAAATTATCTGCTTCCTTACCTCCTAACCAAAAGCCAAAATACATTGACCTCTTCAAAGAGTTCCAGGATGTTTTTGCATGGAGCTATGAGGACCTAAAGTCCTATGACACCTCGGTAATCCAACACACTATCCCTCTCAAACCAGATCAAAAGCCCTTCAGGCAAAAACTGAGGAGAATCAATCCTATGCTTCTCCCAGCAATGGAACAAGAGGTACAAAAAATGTTCAAGGCAGGCATCATAGCACCAATCAGATTCTCTGAATGGATCTCCAACTTAGTCCCTACAAGAAAAAAGACTGGTGAAATCAGGCTGTGTGTGGACCTAAGGAATTTGAACCAAGTATCCCTTAAAGACAACTACCCCTTACCCAAGATGGATCACATTCTTCAAAGGGTGGTAGGGGCCTCAAGGATCTCATTACTGGATGGGTTTTCCGGTTTCAACCAGATCTTAGTTCACCCTAATGATCAGGACAAAACAGCATTTACAACCCCATGGGGAACTTTCAAATATGTAAAGATGCCTTTTGGCTTGAAAAATGCAGGGGCAACATTTCAAAGAGCAATGGACATTGCGTTTGCAAAGGAGATTCATGACTTTTTAGTCATTTATCTAGATGACCTAACACCTTTTTCAAAATCTGACCAAGAGCATCTCAAGCATCTAAGACAGATCTTCCTAAAATGCAGAAAATATGGAATCTCCTTGAATCCTAAGAAGTCCCTCTTTGGTTTAGAAGAAGGCAAGCTCTTAGGACACATCATCTCAAAAGATGGCATTAGAATTGACCCAGATAGGATACAAGCTATCCTGCAAATGCCTCACCCAAGGAATGTCAAAGAATTACAAGGATTCTTGGGAAAAATCAATTTCTTGAGAAGGTTTATCCCAAACCTAGCAGAGCTAACCAGATTATTAAATAACATGCTAAAAAAGGATTCAAAAGTGAAGTGGACTGTTGAAGCCAATCAAGCATTTGAAGGTATAAAATTGGCCCTTACCCAAACCCCAGTCCTGACCAATCCTCAGTTTGACAGAGAGTTTATCATTTTCTCTTTTGCCTCCCAACATACTATTGCTGCTGTTCTATTACAAAAAGATGACCAAGGAAATGTGAAGCCAATTGCTTTCTTTAGCAAAGCTCTTAGAGATGCACCTTTAAAGTATCAAATCATGGAAAAGCAAGCTTATGCTTTAGTCAAAGCAATTAAAGACTTTAGGATTTATATCCTTTATTCCCATGTCAAAGCATATGTGCCTAGTCCTATTGTCAAAGACATTCTCACCCAAGAGAATTTAGAAGGCA
Organism: Pinus tabuliformis; assembly: GCA_031772625.1. Classification (NCBI taxonomy): domain Eukaryota; kingdom Viridiplantae; phylum Streptophyta; class Pinopsida; order Pinales; family Pinaceae; genus Pinus; species Pinus tabuliformis. The sequence goes on along the minus strand of CM062816.1, from coordinate 236,825,891 downwards.
GAAGAGGAAAATGGATTGCCAGCATTTTGGAATTTGACATTGAGATAAAACCTACAAAACTAATAAAAGGGCAAGGCTTGGCGAAATTAATGACATAAACAAATTTTCAAGCCTTAGACATCAATCAGCTGGACAGTGAAACAGAGCTGGCGACTCCAAAGATCAATGTAGCCTTTCAACAATCCCCCTGGTACTCTGATATCTGTTATGTGTTACAAAACCTGTGTGCTCCCCCAGGACTGTCCAAAACTAAGTGTAGGTTCTTAAAAATGAAAACATCAAGATTTTGTGTGATGGATGGCAATTTGCTTTGGAAAAACCATGAAGGTATATTGCTGCACTGTTTAATTGAAAATGAGATTAACAATATCATGCAAGAGTTTCATGCAGGAGACTGTGGTGGACACTTGTACTGGAAGTCCACTGTGGATAAAATACTAAGGGCTGGATACTACTGGCCCACCATGTTCTCTGATGTCAAGAAATTCATCACATCATGTCATAAATGCCAAGTGTTTGAGGGAAAGAGACAACTGCTGCCACTTCCTTTAAGGCCTATTGCAACAGAGAGACCTTTTCAACAATGGGGATTGGACTTCATTGGGGAAATTCATCCCTCATCTTCAGGCCAACATAGATGGATCTTAACAGCCACAGACTACTTCACTAAGTGGATTGAAGCTGCCCCATGCAGACAAGCAAATGATTCAGTAATCATTCAGTTCTTGGAAAACAACATACTGGCTAGATTTGGCTGCCCTGATAAAATCATTACAGACAATGCTGCTGCTTTCAGATCCAAGAAGATGGTGAACTTCTGCCACAAATTTCATATTACTTTGGGCCATTCTACTGCATACTATCCCCAAGGAAATGGCCTTGCTGAATCATCAAATAAAAGCCTGGTAAATATCATAAAGAAGGTGCTGGAAGAGAACAAAAAGAACTGGCACAAGAAACTAGTCAATGCCTTATGGGCAGATAGACTAACAACAAAAAGATCAATTGGGACCAGCCCATATGAGTTGGTTTATGGATTAGAGGCCAAATTCCCCTCTTCACTAGGAGTGCCTGTTATGAAGCTTCTTCAAGAAAGCCAAGCTGAACCAAATGATATGCAAAGAAGGATAAATCAAATCATATGTCTGCATCAAACCAGAGATCAAGTTTTCAGCAGAGTTCAGGTATTACAAGAAAAACTAAAGAAAGCCTTTGACAGAAGAACCAAAGCAAAAGATTTTAATGTTGGTGATAAAGTCCTCAAGTGGGATGCAAGAAGAGAAGAGAAAGGAAAACATGGAAAATTTGATTCCTTATGGAGACGACCATTTGCTGTCCAAGCAGTACAAGGTAACAACACTTACTTCCTAAAGAGTCTTAGTGAAACTGACTTGGATGAAGGTCCTGTGAATGGCAGGATGCTGAAGCACTATTTTGAATACCACCCATAAGTACAGCATGAGCTTCCATTGTACATACCCAACTGTATAGATGATTTTCTGTTTAGATTGTAATAATGCAGTTTTTTTCAAGTTTATTGACTGCCAGCGAAAGATAAATAGAATTAGAGGTCTACCAAGAAGAAAAGCACACAATTTGGGCAATTCAGAGCAGCAAAACTTCAAGTTCATAAAAGCAGTAAAAGGCCAAGGCATTCTGACCTGCTGTTCTTGGTATTTCAAATGAAAAACCATCCCCATGTGGAGCCACTGTTAGATACCTATACCAATAGGTTTCATATTTCATGATTGGCTATGGAAGGTCCAAATATGCTCTGCTTTGATGACTCAAAAATCACATATTTCCTAGAGAATCTGATTTGTGCTTATAGCTTGGTATGGACTCAAAGTTTTGATGGATGGTCCAAAAGTCTAATCTGGATCATTCCATGGTTTAAATTTGCAGTTGTAGAATAGAGAAAGGAGTCTGTCCAAACTGTTTAATCTTGGCAGACAAGTAGTTCAGGTAGAGAAGAAAAGGCTCCCAACAGCTTAATCTGGGACCTTGGAAGAGATAAGGGTAGAAGTAGATAGAAAAAACAAAGGAAAAGCCAAAGAAAAGAAAAGGCAAGTAAGGGTCTGCAAGTCCAAGTGCGCCCTCTAAGAAGAAATAAAAAAATGCTAGGCAAGTAGCTGGGTAAGTAGTTGGGGTTGCAGAAAGGTTATCTTTACCATTGCAGATATGTTAACTGTGCTTACCAAGGCAAAGTCTGTCAATTGACAAGGTGTTCATCTTCATCAAGTTACAGCAAGGAGCATGACTAACCTCCCCCCTTCCCCCTTTCTTTTCATTACTAACATCCCCTTATCAGCTGAGATTCATGGAAGAAGATCATGGTTTCATGGTGGTTCTTGTTCATTCAAAAGCCACATTTCTTGTGTAAAAATCTTTTCATTTTGATCTACTCTTTAAACCAAGTGTTTTGCAAACAAATTCAGTATTTTCCCCTTTCATTTACCCCATCCATATTAACTCTAACTTTACTATGTAAATCCCTATATCACCTTTCCCCTACTAGTATTAACACCATGGTGTATAAACCCCAAAATTTGTATAAATATCCCTCCTTTTGGCATTATAGCCAATAAGTTCTCTGTCAGGGATCAAATGGCATCTGGTCACTTTGATGAACCTAACCCTAACCCCCTCCTCTGAATTCAGTTGGCCCCTTGAAAAACTTCATTTGCTAAAAACTCTCACAAATGACCTGGTTTTGCCTATACCCACTTCATTTACAAAATAACTCCTAAATACCTATTTCATTCTCTTATCCAAAGTATTGGGGCTGTCTTATTGTGCATAAGAAAAACCCTATACAAGCCCCTTTTTATCCATAACCCCTTTCAAATCACGAAAAGACCCAAAAAACCCACTTTTGACCGCCTAAACCAAAGTTGGCGCATGCATTTGGTTTATTTTTGAAATACATTGAGAACATTATGAAAACCCATATCCTAAGGTCTCCGCCGGGCGCTGTTCCCAAAAATAAATAATAAAAAAGGTATCCGCCCGCATTCATATCCCCCGATCATGTCATCATCCCGTCCACCGTCGGATCAGATCCAAGAGATCCGACGGTCCGTATTAATATCGGAGCGGCCCCCGCGACAGAGGTTTAGCGCCCGAGAAAGTGACGTTGCGCTACGTCAGGGCGCGGCCACGCGTCGCCCATTGAGGGCTCTCGGAGCAATATCTGACAATTGAGGGGCCGTATCATAACCGCCCCGAGAAACCGTGGCGGCTAGGGCTAAACCGTAACCGTTAGGTCACTCACCGCCCGGTTTGATGGTCCAGCGTAATCTCCACGTCATCACCCTGCCTGCCACCGCATCACACTTTTGTCCGCATCTGTGCCAGCGTGCCCGCCACCTCATTACCCCGTGGACCAATGGCAACCCGCCACCTCATCCGATGATGTCATGCTGACGTCATCCAAGGCTGTCCCCACCCTATGACGTCATGCTGACGTCATCACAGAAAAAGCGCCAAATTGCAAAAAGTCCATATTTAGCCAAAAAACGCGTTTTTTTGTACTTTTCACTCATTTGCTACTGTTTCCTCTGCATGCTATTTTTACGTCCTGAACTGCGCCACCTGCAGGAAACGTCCGGAAGACCTCTAGAGCACCAATTCCACCCACAGCTACAACCTCCCCCAGGTAAATCCTATGCCAGAGTTGATCTACAGATGCCAGGAGTGCTATGACCCAGGCCAAAGAGCTGTCCTCAGCCCTACAGGCTCAGTCCTGTTCCATATCACCCCAGAGAGTATAAATGAGATGCTGCACTTCCATACTACAAAGCCATTGACCCCCCTCCACATGCAGAACTTGATAAAGAAGGGGAACAAGTTGTCAAATGACCAACTCATCAAATTCAACCAGCTGTTTGTACAACCAGGCTCTGAAGCCATCAGAACTCCTCCTATTGGATATCAGTACTTGAATGAATTGGGCAGGATGTTAGTGGATTTCATCAGCTATGTCCTAGGGTTCAAGGGACTGGAGGATGTGGATGAAATCATAATGGCAATGCTGTCTATATTCTCTCCTGGTAAGCCGCCAGTTGTACATTATGATTATGCTACATACATTGCAGATAAGATCCATGACCAGCTTATGAATTTGAAGAGGGAAAGACTGTTCAGGTATACTTCATACATATACCACCTATTCTTGTTTTATCAGCCAGCCAGCTTCTCTATTCCCTTGAAGCAAGTCAATGCCCAGGGAAATCCAAGGTCAGTTGTGTTTTGGACCTCTGTCTTTCATTGTGCCTCTGTATCACCATACACATACTCTGAGTTCATTGACTTATTCATTCATCCAGCCATGACAGTATTGTATGGTGTTCCTCCTCCAAGGTTAACTGATGACATGAGGAGAATTCTCCACCTGAAGAAAACCTACAGCATTGGTAATTGGTACCTCTACCAAGACCACACAGTCATCAGAATATATGGCTGTGAGTTGAAGCCTTTTAGGTTGCCAAGGTATGTCCCCATGAGGCTTTTTGCCTTAGAATATTTCAGGCAGTTTGGGAATGCCGACTACCTCCACTTTCAAAGCAAGAACAAGAAGTCACAGTTAAAGGTAAGGAGCCAGCTGGGCCCTTTCCTATACAACAGAAAAGAGGAGGGGTGGAAAGAGGCAAACAGTATCCTAGAGGCCCTCAAACTGCAAACTAGCTTTGAATGGATAGCCTATGACCCCAATCACTTTGTCTCCCTCAGGAGGATAAAATACAAATTGGGCAGCTATTCACACGTGAGGCAGCCTGAGATTGAGCAGTATGCCAATACATTAAGCTGGGAAGAAGGTACCCTAGAAGAGGAAATTACTAGTGAGGAGCTGCTAGAGAGAGAGGCTAGAAATATTCAAAAGGAAGCTGACTTAGAAACTTGTGGACAGGTTCCCCTCTCATACAAAAAACAACTTGGAGCAGCTGCCTCATCCTCAACAAAGCATCATCAAGCTGCCATGAATCCTCCACAGACAGTCAACAAGGGCAAAGAAAAGCAGGTGGAACAGCCACCTCCTATGACCGAAGAGGAAATGGAAACCCTAGTGCAGCAACAAGAAGAGATGGAGCAGCAGGGTGAAGGGCAGCAGCAAGAGGAGCAGCAACAACAAAAAGAACAAAGGCAGGAACAGCCTGCCCAGCAAAAGAAAACAGTGGAAGCCCCTAAATCCACTGAACAAACTGAGCCCCCAAGGCAAGAGACTTCAGCTGAGGCATCCACACTCCAGACTCCACAAAAGGAGGACACAAGCAGGAAAAGGGACAGAGAAACTCCCCTTACAACGTCAGCAACTCATGGGGAGAAGAGGCAGAGAATCATTCCTCTTTCAGAGGAAGAGATGCCAATAGGGCAGCCGCTGGGTATGGTCCCACCCAGTAGGGAAACATCAGCAAGTTCCTTTCAACAGCAACAGGATAGGGCAATGGGAGGAGAAGTAAGTTCCTCCAGGCAGCAAAGGGAAGGTGGGCCTAGTATTAAACAACAGTTCATCGATATTAAGATGAGAAATGAGCCCATCAAAAGACAGCTGTACAACCATCTGCTAAACTTGGCTCCCACCAATCAGCAAAGACTCATGTCTGCATATGATGTGCAGGGAGGCAAAATGATCATGAGTCATTTCATGCCAACAGCAGTACAGCCCCAAACTGCCTCTGATTATTTGAGGACTAACTTGGAAGTCCTTGCCAAGGATATCCACCCAATGGACAAAATAGAACTGCACAAGCAAACGGGTGAGATGGTATATGCTTCTCTGGCAGACCAGACCTTGGATAACTATAGGCTACAAAATAGCCTTAACAATACAGCCTCTCAACTGGAGCTAGAGAGGGCATCATCCCAGGCAAAGGACAACAGAATAAGGTCCTTGGAAGAAATAATCATTGAGATTGGACATGATCCCAAAGATATCAAAGGGATCCAAGAGATATTGAAGTTGAGGGATGCTGACATGGCAGCATTGAGGAGAAAGATGAAACTCCCTGCCACAATCCACCCTCAAACAGATGATGTGGCCCAGCAAAGGCATGATCAAGAGGCCACTACCCTGTTAATATCTCTATACAAGGAGCTGATCCAGACTCAAGACAAACTAGGAGAATCAGAGGCTGCAAAGGCAGCACTACAGGCATCATTGAAACAAAAAGAAGAGGGTCAAACCTCCGAGCCTCCTCCTGAAATAATCAATCTTGAAGAAGCTGCTCCAACAACTGCCCCTCCTCCTCAGCAAACAGGGTCTACAGCACCAACTACATCAACAACTGCACGAGCAACAGAACAGACTCATAGTCTGGATATGCAGAAGCTCCAAAACGGAATTCAAGTCCTGGAAGCTCAAATGCTGGAGCTCAATTCAGCCAAAGAATCTTTGGCTAAAATAAATGAGAGATATGATAAGAGCAAACAGAATGCAGCTGAAAAAGATCGAGAAATAAAAGCTCTAAAGAAGAGGATAACTGAGCTTGAGAAGGAGCTCACACTAGAAAAGGTAACAGCAGAGCTAAAACCAGTCCTTTGGGGCAATATTGGCCGGTCTATCACCAATCAGTGGCAGTACATCGAGACTATAGATGAGCAAACAGTACTCATTACAAAGGCAAACAGGGAAATACACAGAGCTAGAGCAAGTCTTGGCAACATGCCTGATGCTGCCACCAGAATGATAAATATCTTAAATAACAGGACAAGCTCTCAACTGGCCACCATGGGAATTGCTCACAGGACTGAGACAATCTCAATGGTTAAAAGGGTCCTGACACTACGAAACCTGGTTGGAACACTGGAAAGAAGAACCCAGGATATGCAGACTGAAATCAACAAGTTCATGGACAGATTTCAGGCATTACAGAACAGAGGCCTCCCCAGCATATTAAGCAGTGTAGGAAGACTTCTTACCCTTGAAAACTACATCAAAAGGGTTGATGCCCATGCTGCAGGACAAATTGCAAGACAGCCCAGCACTTCAGCAGAATCAGGGCCAGCATCAGGGCAAACTTTATACAATAGGGTGGACAACCTATTTTTTATTATGAATGAGATCAATCATCTGTTTGATGTGCCTCCAAATTTCTTTAAGTATACAGAAGCAGATGAAACCATAGAGGCAATTGTGAATCACCAATTGCCCACACAGGAAGTCTGGAAAAATTTGACACAGATAATATTATCAAGCCAGAACCTGTAAATATTAATTTTTGTCCAGTTTATAAATAGTCATACACAGGCAGAATTTTGGTAGATAAGCATACAAAGGAAAGATAAAGGCTGAGCCAACTCAGCAGGGCTATTCGGTCACCACAGCAGCAATCACAATCACAGGTGGCAAACCCGAGAAAATACAGCGCAACAAGCATAAAGACGTGTTCTCCAGCATTAAAGCAAAGTGGCTCAACCGACTCAGTGACCTCCAAAGGTCAAATTATCCTCTGACAGACATAAAGAGCATTTATGCTGCATTCAAAGTTGTAATAACTTCTTTTCTACTTTCTGTACGAAGTTATGAAGATATTTTCTCTCTCAGATGATTCAATGCCTGAGATATTTTGTATAAACATTCCTATAAAGTCCCCTTCGCATGAGCTTGCAAGGGTTGTTGTTGATTTCTCCTAAAGAAATTCTTATGCTGTAAATCCTTTCAAAAGTCTAATAAAGAAAGTGATGGAATTTCTCGGATTTCTGAAGTGTTGAATGCGTTCTGGTGTCTGTTGATAACTGCTGGATTCCTGTGTATTTCACCATACAATAAGTCTCTGTAAATCTCTCTGTTAATTAGTTGTTTTGTTAAAATCCATATATGTTATCTGATTTTCAATACTAAGCAACAAGGAAAAAGAATAACTTTCAGGATTTATTCACTGAGTACCCTGAGTTCAATCTGTGTTGTTTATGAATGTTTTCTTCAGCTGTAATCTAGGTAAGTGTAATTCTTAATTGCTGCACTTTCAGAATACACCTTTCACAGTGGCCTTTGTCACAGGAATTCAAGTTATGCTCCTGTGCAGTGTGTTCACCTTCACCTCACCAACTTAATAGAAAATTCTTAATTGCTTTCTATTGGTTGACATACATCACCATTTAAGCTAATTGTGTTTGTCTAAGATACACAATAGGCCCTGCAGTTCGAACACCACCAATCCTGCATATCAAATCATTTCACACTCTAGACTCCATTGCCCAATGGTATTTCACTATCTAAACACTATATCATAAGACCTGAAAGAAATCCTTCAACCAAAACCTGAGCATAATAGCTAGCCTAAAACACCATCATAACAGAGACAAATCATAAAGAGAGAGCCCTCTCTGATTATAGTTTGGCTAGAAACTGTGATCCAAAGATTGGTTAGTGGTTACCCCGACCGTATTCCCTTGGGAGTCATAGGGAACAATCTGGTTGTTAACACAGACTATGACAGTTATCAACAACTATCATCAGCAGCATCTGGTAATCATCATTCAGACCAGCAACCATGTTCTTCTTCTGCACCTATTCCCCCTGAAACCAAAACACTATGATCTTGAACCAAGATCTTCTAGGATAATGCCAACAATGCATTATTAGAAGAATATATATGCTCCCCTTGAACCTGTGCCAGATGGTCTCTGTTAGACCCATATCAAACTCCTTTCATCCTGAGCCAGGCCCACTGTTTGTCTTCAAACCAACATATATGTGACTATATCCACATAAACTGGCATATGTATGCGATTCTCATCATTAAACTCACGTACAACCACTTTTCTATGAAACAGACAAGTTTCAATAGCAAGATGATGCATCAACTACTCCCAGCTTCTGTCTGAGGTATTAAAATGTCTCCCTGGGCAGTGGTTTGGTGATTATATCAGCAACGTGTTCCTTGGAGGGAACATACTCCAATTTGACCTTTTGTTCAAGCACTTGTTCTCGGAGAAAATGATATTTGATAGTTATGTGCTTGGTCTTTAAATGCATGACTGGATTTTTTGAAATGTTGATTGCACTTGTATTATCACATAAATTAGAGATAGGTGGAGTAGAAGTGATTTGAAAATCTTGCAAAATTTGCATCATCCAAAGGAGTTGTGTGCAACAAAATGCAGCAGCCACATATTCTGCTTCAGCTGTAGATAAAGCAATTGAACTTTTCTTCTTGCTGAACCAAGATACTAATCTGGAACACATAAAGAATGCACCACCACTAGTGCTTTTTCTGTCATCCACGCTTCCTGCCCAATCTGCATCTGTATGTGCATGAAGTGTGAGATCTGTATCTCTAGGATACCATAAGCCATAGTTTTGTGTCCCTTGAAGATATTTGAAAGTTCTTTTAACTACCTGAAGGTGTGCTTCTTTCAAATTTTCTTGGAATCTTCCAACTATTCCCACTACATGCATGATGTCTGGTCAGGTACCTCTCAGATAGAACAAACTACCAATCATGGATCTATAGGTTGGTTGATGTACTGCTATTGAATCATCATTGGCACTGAGGCTGCATCCTGTTATCATAGGGGTACATACTGGTTTTGAATCTTCCATGCCATATTTCTTCAAGATCTCCTTTAGGTACTTGGTTTGTGACAAAAAGATACCATCTTTATTTTTTTGGACTTGTAAACCAAGAAAATATGTCAGCTCAACAAGAAAGGACATTTCAAACTCTTTCTGCATCAGCAAAGCAAAATTTTGACTCATGGCTTCTTCGTTGCTACCAAATATGATATCATCAACATACACAACAAGTATTAGCAATTTATCATTCTCAATTTTTACATATAGATTGTTATCTGTTGATCCTTTTGAAAAACCTTGTTGATGGAAGTATTTCTTTAGACAATAATACCAAGCCCTTAGAGCTTGTTTAATACCATAGTGTGCCTTCTTAAGTCTGCATACAAGTTTTGGATCATTTGCAAGGATGAATCCATCCGGGTGCTCAATATACACTTCTTCTTCCAAGTCTCCATTTAAAAAGGCAGATTTCACATCGATTTGAAAAAATTTGAACTTCTGAAAGCTAGAAAGAGCAAGGAACATTCTTATGGCTTTAAGTCTAGCAACCAGTGCAAAAGTTTCTTCAAAGCCTATACCTTCTTGTTGAGCATACCCTTTACAAACAAGTCTGGCCTTCTTTCTAATAACATCTCCATTTTCATTCAGCTTGTTTTTGAATATCCATTTTGTCCCTATGATATTATTATCGTTTGGTCTAGGAACCAGCTCCCAAGTGTTATTCTTTTCAATCTGCTCAAGTTATTCATTCATGGCCTTGACCCAGCATTCATCTTTGCATGCTTCTCTTACATTTTGTGGTTTAGTGGAGGAGAGCAATGCTAGATAGATTGAAGCTTCTAAAATAGTTATTCCTGTTTGTACACCCGCCTCTTCCAGCCCCAAAATTTGAGTTTCTGGATGATTCTTCTGAACATACCTGGATGGAGTCTTTTCTTCTATCCTTATCTATTCTTCTGGTGCCTCATGGGTATCTTCTTCATCATAAGTTTGATTTGATGTTGAAGGATAGTCCTCATCATCTTCGAGTTTTACCTGCTTAGGAATGTTTCCTTCTTCATCAACCACTACATCAATACTTTCAACAATTTTTCCAAATCTTTTATTGTAACACTTGTATCCTTTGCTATGGGGAGAATAACCAAGGAGAATGCCTTCATCTGCTCTAGGTTCAAACTCGCCAAAGTTTTCATCAGTCCTTTTGATGTAACATTTTCTTCCAAACATCATGAAGTATTTAACCATGGGATTCTTGCCATACAAAAGTCCATGAGGAGTTTGAGTGTTGTTCACCCGGACATTTGTCTTGTTGAGAATAGTAACCGCAGCAAATGTAGCTTCACCGCTGAAGGTTGCCGGAGTTCCAAACTAATCAAGCATAGTACGAGCCATTTGTTGAACCGTTATGTTCATCCCTTCCACTACTCCATTTTGCTAAGGAGTCCTTGCAGTAGAGAATTCCCTTCTTATTCCATGTTCTTCACAAAAATCGAAAAATTCATCTGAGGTAAATTCCCCTCCTCGATCAGACCTGAGGCATTTGATTCTACGATCTGATTCATTTTCAACCAAAGCTTTGAATGCTCTGAACTTTTTGAAAGATTCATCTTTATGCTTCAGGAGTCCTATCTAACACATCCTTGAAAAGTCGTTAATGAACAATATGAAGTCTTCTTCTCCTTGAGGTGACCTCTTCCTAGTTGGACCACATACATCAGTATGGACAAGTTCAAGTGGCCTACTAGTTGATCCTTCCTTCTCAGGGAAATTAGTTCTGTTTTGATTCCCAAACTGACATGATTTTCATATTGTATTGCCTGGAATTTTGATGTCAGGGAGATCACGAGCCGCCTGAGATTTGCTTGCTTTCCTTATCTGAGAGAAGCTTAGATGCCCGGATCTTCTATGCCATAGCCAATTTTCATCATTCTTGCTTAGATAGCATTGTTTTTGTCCTTCCTTGAGTATTTATAAATTATTTGGTGTTCTTATGCCTTTGATCACTGTTTCTCCTGTATCAAGCTCACAAACAATACATCCATTTGATTGAAATATTACCTCATTTCCTTGATCACACATTTGAATGACACTCAATAGATTATGCTTTAAGCCATCAACATACATGATATTTCCAGCTTTGACCTTTTCTTTCAAAAGAACAGAATCTTTACCTTTTATGAGTGCAGGGGTGTCATTTCCGAATAAGATCTTATTTTCCTTTTCTAAGGCACTATATGATTGAAATTTTTCTTTATCACCTGTCATATGTTTCGAGCATCCACTGTTAATGTACCACTGATTTTCCTACCCTTCCACACATAAGGCTATACCACATCTTTCTGGTTGCGGTTCTTTCTTCCTCCATGTTTTGTGACTCAATGAAGCTTGCTCCTTCTGAGTTGTTTGCCAAAACCTACTCCTGCAATCAGAATCTTCATGACCCAAGTTTTTATAAATAGAACATTCTATTTCATTTTCAAGAGCAGAAATGTTATTGTAGGTTCTTTTCATGATTCCAGTCACACTCCTTTTATTTCGTGCTTCTCTAGTCATGATGATCTTGTAGGCAACACATTGAGTTGCTTTGTGTCCAAAATTATGACAAGAGAAACATTGGACATTGAAGAAATTCCTGCGATTATCAACCCTTCTGTCCAGGTGATTGTAGTTTCCATAGCCATTTTTTCTTGAGGTAAATTGAGAATGATTTACCTGCGGTTAGTTGTAGCTTCTTTTCATCCTTGAAGTATATTGCTCTCGATTTACTTGGTGATCTCTGTTCATTCTTGAAGTAAATTGTCCCTGGTTTACCTGGTGATATGCATTGTGCCTTTGCTGTAGATTGTCAACCTATTCACTTCTCCTTGCTACTTCAAGATAACTTTTGGAGGTAGATGGCTTTTGTGCTTGAAATTCTTCTTCAGTATACCCAAGACCTGTCTTGATTAGAGGAGAACGTTGCACTTTGATAATCTCATCTAAAGTTTCAGATCCTTTAGCAAATCTAAGATTAAGAGCCTTTGTTTTCTCAATATATTTTCTAAGTCCCACAATTTCACATTCTAACTTTTCATTGTGTTTTTCCCTTTCAACAAGTTGGAATGTCAGAGTATCTATAATCATATTCGTTTCTTCTAAACAAATTTTAATTTTAGAAATTTCTTCATAAAGATCTTCTTCATCTATAGCATCCAAGAAATCATCATCTTCAAAAGCCATCAAAAGTCTATAATCCTTACCTTGTTCATCTTCATCTCTATTTGAAAATCCATCACTGTCTTCATGTGTATAATAGCTCTTCTTACTTACATTCTATTTTCTGTTCCATCTAACTGGTTCCTTACCTTTGTCAAGCTTATCTTTATGAGGACACTTGGCTACATAGTGACCGACTCTTCCACAAGAAAAGCATTTAAAAGGTAGCTTACCTCTGAATCTTCCAAAACCCTGTTGAAGGTTCTTGACAAAGTTTGATTCTTCCTCGCCTTCTCACATATGTCCTGACTCATTGTATTCTCCCTTTCCTGAGGCTTTGAATGTAGATTTTGTTAGGCCCCTATACTACTAGTGTAACCCCTTATTGCTATTAGTACAACCCACTTATTATATTGATGTACCCATGTAGTGCCCATATTGTTACTATTGTGCCCCATAGAAGCCCACTATTGTTATTATTGTGCCCTTACATTATTATTGTTATGTCGGCTCTGATTATGTTATGACCACTTGGAATCCTATATATAGAAAGGAGGTCTTTCCATTTGTATCATAAAATAATTGTTCATTTATGTAATGTAAAGCAGGTTTCCCCCTCGAAGAGGCTGAATTCTAAGGCGTTGATCTATCTTTTCTATCTTTTCTTGAGCTAGTTTCATAACATTTGGTATGAGAGCCTTGGATTTTAGGGTTTCACTGCTCCCAACAGGTTATCGTGGCATTTTCATTATAAAAATTTTTATGTGATGTTTCAGAAGCAAAAAGAAAAACCATTTGAGAAGACAGCACGCTGAATCTCATATCCAAATTTTAGAACTTTTCGCGCTATATTTGCGGAGATATGATCTGAGGAAGTTGGTCTTCTTGGAGACTCCTGAATTACATTCCAAACAGGTGCCCTAGGGAAAATCATCATAACTTTCTTTCTGAGCATCAGATTGAAATTTCATAAGAAGGTACAGAAAGAGGATGGACTGTAGTTTCTTGTATATATTTTTCAGATCCAAAGGTTGAAACAATGATTCGTGGCACGTCGTACAAGTTGGCTCTACTGAACTAGTCTATAAGCAGGTCACTGTGGGAGATTTTGCATAACTCTTCCTTGGAGAATCCAATTTGGATCAGACTGGTGGCATTGGAAAGAGGACATAGAAGGCTACTACAGGTCACAATTTCAGAACTGGATGATCCGAAATTACAGAGATACATCAGATTCAATATCAGGCTTCTACGAAGTGAAAAAAGGTGTGTAGTTTTTTTTTAAATTTTTGCGTAAGCTTGGTTTGAAGGAATTCAAAGGGCATAGTAAAGCATTATTATTGGTAACTGATGCCCTGAGGAAAGAAAATGCAAACATCTAGTAAGGAACCTGAAAGCTCTAGTATGACTCATGAAGAAGAGGAAGAAATGCTACATGATATATCAAAATTACAAGAACAAGTGAAAGAAATGTCACGCTCACAAAAGCTAACAGAAGCTAAGATAAATGGCGTGGAATCTAAGATAAATGGCATGGAATCTAAGATAAAGGGCATGGAAGCTAATATGGATGATTCGAAGATAGATTTGAAGAGAGACATGGCAGATTTGAAGACAGACATGGCAGATTTGAAGACATATTTGACAAATTTTCTACAAGAAATACTTACTAATGGTGAAAAGGTTGTAAAGGAAACTCATGATGCAAACAAAAGAAATGTTAATCATGATTCCATAGACTCTAATGTTGAATTTAAGACCCACCATATTCTAAAAATCGATATGAGGAAGTTTGATGGCAAGGATCCCGCAACATGGATATTACAGATGAAGCAATTTTTTGATCTCAACAATGTGCAAAACACACAAAGGTACGTATGGAAACTTTATATTTGGAACCAAATCAATTTGTATGGTATCAATTGCTTTGCTCTCGTAAACAATTTATCACTCGGGCAATTTTTACAGAAGAATTGATAGCACATTATGAGGATACAAAAAGCAACACTTTTTTTAGCCAATTGATAAGTCTCAAACAAAAGGGTTCAATAATGGAGCACATTGAGGAGTTCCAAAAATTGAACATAAGGGTAAAAGATATTCCAGAGGAGCATAAGATTGATGTGTTCATAGGGTCTTTAAAGGATAATATCCAACATGATGTTCGCCTTTGGGAACCTGATACATTAGAGAAGGCATTCAGGTTAACAAGAAAAATGGAAAGCAAAATTATGGCAACCAGGAAGCATACCACTCACAACTATAAAGATGGAAGTGTTTTTTCTCCTAGCCTTTCACAACCTACCAGGGTTACACCACAACAATTGGAAGAAAAAAGAGAAAAAGTGCTTTGTTACAATTGTGATAGCAAATACACTAAAGGTCATAAGTGTGCTGAGAAGAAATTATTTTACATAGAATATGAAGAGGAGGAAGAAAAGGATCAAGAAACATCAAAAGAAGAAGATATATGCCAAGACCCCACCCCAGAAAAAGAAGAAATGAATCAGACCATATCTTGTAAAGCATTGGCAAAATTACCACTCCTCAAACTCTCAAGATAGAATGACATATCAAGAAGAAAAAGGTGAAAGAAGTGAAAGATCACATCAAGAAAGAAGAAATGAATCCAACCATATCTTGTAATTCATTGGTCGAAATTACCGCTTCTCAAACTATCAAAATAGAAGGACATATCAAGAAGAAAAATGTTCAATAAGTGAAAGATCACATCAAGCATGAAGAAATGAATCTGACCATATTTTGTGAAGGATTGGAAGAAATTACCACTCCTCAAACTCCAGAGATAGAAGGACATATCAAGAAGAAAAAGGTTCAAGCAGTGAAAGATCACATTGAGCATCAACAACAAGTTCTCCAAATTTTAAAGGATAACGCCACTTCGGTGCAAAATCAAACGAAACAACAGGTAGATCAACATCGTAGTGAAAAATGTTTTGATGTAGGTGATTGGGTATTTTTACTGCTACATCTCAAGCAAGCTATTTATGAGAAGGAAATGTTGGCAATACTACATGCACTTAAAAAATGGCGACCTTACTGAATGGGAAGACTCTTCAAGGATGAGGATGTAGAAGCATTGTTTTGTGCTATTTCTATTATCCAACCAGATTGGATAAACGAAGCAAGGGATGAATGGAAGAAGGATGAAGAATTATGGCCACTTATTCAAAAGTTGCAAAAGATCCCAATTCAAACAATATTGCCAGAAATTGAAGAGGAAGGAAAAATCATAATGTAACCTGGAGTAGTCACAGAAAAAAGAACCTGACAGCTACGAAATCGATCAATTTCAAAGTATCTGATCAAGTGGAAGAACTTACCCGCTGAAGATTCCACATGGGAGGAAAAGAATTTTATACAGAAGCATCAAGAACTACTCAAGCGTTGAGGACAACGCTTATTGAAGGAGAGGGGCATGTTAGGCCCCTATACTACTAGTGTAACCCATTATTGTTATTAGTACAACCCACTTATTATATTGATGTACCCATGTAGTGTCCATATTGTTACTATTGTACCCCATAGAAGCCAACTATTGTTATTATTGTGCCCTTACATTATTATTGTTATGTTGGCTCTGATTATGTTATGACCCCTTGGACTCCTATATATAGAAAGGAGGTATTTTCATTTGGATCATCGAAGAATTGTTCATTTATGTAATGTAAAGGAGGTTGCCCCCTCGAAGAGGCTGAATTCTAAGGCGTTGTTCTATCTTTTCTATCTTTTCTTGAGCTAGTTTCATAACCGATTCTCTCATGTCTGATGGTCCCCATTTTCTCATTTCGAAAGCAGTTAGGATTCCGTGCAGCTGTGACATGGTAATGCTTTGAAGATTCTGCTTTTCTTCTATGGCCGAAACTTTTGTTTCAAACTTAGAAGACAAAGATCTTAGAACCTTTTCAACCAAATTAGCTTCTTTTATCTCTTCACCCAAGTTTTTCATACAATTAACAATCCCATCTATACGTGAGAAATCATTAGCCACACTTTCATCATTTTGCATTTTGAGATTTTCATATTGGATTCTGAGAGTTTGTAGTTTTGCACGTTTTACCTGATCATCTCCTTCATAGCTCATAATGATCTTGTCGCATATTTCTTTTTCGGTTTTGAGCTGCATAACCTTGACGAATTCTGACTGAGATAAACTCCCTAATAGAGTATCGACAGCCTTTGCATTTGTTTCATACTGCTTTTTACCAGCCGTGTCTGTAGGAGTTGCTGATGGAAATGTGTATCCTGTTTCCATGATATCCCAAACTTCTATGCCAAGAGATTGAAGATTGGCTGTGATTCTTACCTTCCAATAGAAGAAGTTGCTTCCATCAAAGATTGGTGGCCTGATGGATGCCTTCTTTTCGTAGTTGCTCATGATGATAGATCTTCCTTCAAGTGATCAAACCTCTTCTGAAGGACCTGCTCTAATACCAATTGTTGGAAATAATACTGAGAGGGGGCATGAATCAGTATTATCAAATCAATTATTTTTCATTTCAGAATCAGATTTGTATACGCTACTTCAGCTATGGGAAACTGCGTATATACACTACTGTGTCTAAGAAACAAACGTATATCAGAAAACTTAAGATTCATTAGTTGTTGATCTTTAATCAGTGCATCAGGACTTCATTAATCATAAGAACAATAAATAGGAGCAGTAAAATAGAACATATCATCACACACATGGACACAAATATATAAGGTGGAAACCCAATGTGGGTGAAAACCACCTGCTACAATTCGTCCCTATCTTCTTTTAATTAGAAACTTCTTTTTACAATGATTTTGTACTGGTGCAGTCTTATACCAGTACGTAGGCTGTAACCTACAAAAGGCTACAACCTTCTGTCGTTCTCCAGCTTCTCTTGGAAGGGAGCTACAACCCCCTTAGCTCTTGCACTAGCTGAGGTACTACTACGTAGGTGCTGACCTATAGAAAGCTACAACCTTCTCTTTCCTTCCAGGGACCATGTTTCATAAATTTTCAGACTGGATCCATGAATAACATCAATCAAACATCAAGTAAATATGTATCAACCAATCTCCTTTGCACCAAACAAAACTGAATCAAATAGTCACTTCTTTGAATGTTGTACCCAGAAGACAGTAACAGTAACAGTAACCAGACACCAATTCTGAACCCAAACCTTTGTAGCAATAAACAGAAGTAGCTAAAACATATATCAAGAGACGTACACTACTTCAATGTGTACAACCTACATGCATACGCTTCTGAATTAAGGACAACCTACGTATACGCTATTTTGAATTACAGAACCAGCATGTATACACGCCTTTGCTTCGCTGAACTTGTGTACAGATCTATAAAAGATAATTCATCCTTTTTACTTATTCAGACATCAGTTATACCTAGATTATCAGATTTATAGATCCAGTCATGCACCAAAAAAAACAGATCAAAATCACACAAAGATACTACTATTCAAGCCTTAAGATCTTGACCCATCAATAGTACTTATCCTTCTTCTTGCGATCAGGTTCCTCCCAAATTCAGATCCAGCTATGCACCATAACCCAATGACCAGTATTTCAGATTTATCTCTTCATCATATATTCAATACTTAAGTCAATGTCCATGCCTAATGATCTCCTTCCCCTTTTATAGTCTTAGGCCTTACACAATACCATGGTCCAAAACCATAACAAATCAATACCTTGGACCAAATACCCGTTTCAACACTTCAGACGAGATATTATGGTCCAAAACCATAGGTCCAAATACCAAGGACTAAATACCATGGACCAAAAATAAGTTTTCCCACACGTACGTGCTTTTTCGTGCATGAAAGTTCGTGCATACACATATGTGACTTTTGATTGACAACCCCACGTGTATACACAACTTCGTCAAAGGAAACCTGTGTATTTCGCTTTTTATTTCATTCTGAGAGCCTGAACAGTGATCTACCATCTGAGTGATTTTCCATGAAGGAAAACACCTGTGTCATAGTGCCAAACTTGTGTCATAATGCCAACAGGATATTCGAATGGAGCGGTAGTAAATGAGGAGGATTTACCTCTTGTAATTCCTCTCCTTTGTCCTATTCGAGTTTTTACCATGGTATTTACCATAGTTCCTTTATTTTATCTTTTATCCCTGTATTTTCCTTGCTTTTGTCCTTTATTCCTGCATTACATGCACATTAGACGACAAAGAAAAATATCCAACTCTAACTCATCTCATAAACCAAATATAATCAAAAGTATGCACTAAGTTGTGAGAATAGCTTGTTTGACTAAGCTAGGAGGTGAATTAGGGTCAATTAAGGCCCATATAATTACTCAATGATGAAGCTCATCATCGCTCCCTACTGAATGCGTTTCTCATCCTCTGAGAAACTTAGTGGCTCTGGTAGCCTCTATAACATCCCATGCTTTTGTTATGATCTCTTCTTCTTGTTTATAGAAGCTTGCTTTCCTTTCTACTTATTCTCACTGCCTCTTTTCCTCTTCTTCTCTGATCTTCAAGCTATGTGGCAGTGTGCTCCCTCTCCTTATGCAACCATGCATATTATCATCTCTTAGTAGCCTAAGCATATCCTCAAAATGTGAAATTGCTTACTCTTGGGCAACAAGATATCTAAGTGCCAGCTCAGGATCATTTGTAATTAGATTATAGGTGTTGATTAGGGCCATGGGATCTGATTGTTCAACTCTGATGAAAAACAGGTTCATTTTTCTCTTTGGTAAACATTCTTTTCATCTCTGAAGCCCTTGAT
Organism: Pinus tabuliformis; assembly: GCA_031772625.1. Lineage (NCBI taxonomy): Eukaryota > Viridiplantae > Streptophyta > Pinopsida > Pinales > Pinaceae > Pinus > Pinus tabuliformis. The sequence continues at coordinate 236,806,412 of CM062816.1, read as the reverse complement.
TACTCATAGTTCATCCATGATGCCAAAGCCATTAATTGTAGATCTCCTAGTTTGGCATTAGGATCCCAAATATTCATGTCTATGAGGGCCATGTTGTGTAAGTAAAATTCAGTAATTTTGGCCCTATCCTCTAGTGCACTTTGATCACAAAGATCAATAAACTGCTTGCAGTCCTAAAATGGCATGGTGCCCCTTTGTGCTAGTGTTTTGATCTGAAATTGCAGCCATTGTTCTCTAAGGTAAGAAGCATAGGATTTATCTATTCTTCCCCTTTTGTTTTTCTTATTTTCTTCTTCTTGCTATTCTTTCTCCTTTGTTTCAATGCCTTCTTCCTCTCCTGTTTTTCTTTCTCATCTCTATTTGCTTCTTGCTTCGTTTCCTCCTCTATTTCAACATCATCCTCCTTGTTTTATTCTTCATCATGCCCCTTTGTATTAGTTTCTTGTTTATCCATCTCATCCCCATCTAGCTCTGTATCTGGTTTTTCATGTTTTGCCTCCTCCTCACTAACATAAGGACTAACACCATAGATGAAGGTTTTGATGTCATCCTCCATTGGTAAGTCATTGAAGATTGTCCATGTTATAGGGATCCTGGGTTTAGGAGGGCATCCTCAATGAGGATTCTGATCAACCCATGGCAAGCCAACTGTTGGGAATTTCCTTTCTTTACTTTGCTGATGGATTCCAGGAGTGATTACATCAGAAAATAGGGTATGCTCAGTCTTTGGTGAACTGGTGTTTCTACCCCAAATGTTAATTCTTCAAGAATTATAAAATGGTAGCCATAAACAACACTGTATCTAACCTCATATGAGATATACATGATGAGTATTTTGCTTGCGAGGCTTGAGGAGAGGAAATGAGCAAATTCTTGAGAAAATAAAGTTTCATGAGTATGTAATCTACTAGATTTTTAGAGGAAACTAGCCACCTTTTTACTTACAAACCCACTACCTCTTAACCTTTACAAATTTTGATCAAATGATTCATATGAGTGAGTGAGTAGGATACTTACCTGCGGCAATAATTCCATGCTACAGTTGTTTGAAGATCAAAGGTGTTGTTGATGGTCATTCTTCTTCCTCCTCCATTGTCTGCTGATGGTCTCTATGACTGCAGATCTGATGTTGTTGTTGTTGTGTAGTCATCTTTCTTCCTCCTCAGCTGTCTATTGATGGTTGTTTTTACACTGAAGATCAGATACTGCTGAACGGAGATAGGGAGTAGTAGTGTGTGTGGATGGACTGTAAGGAGTGAAGGAGATGAATATATGTGTGACAGGGTTTCCTTTTGATCTTCTCTTTGCTCCTTGATTGTCTTCCTCATCAACTTAATTATGTTTTTTTCTTTTTCTTTTATTATTATATTTTTTTTAGAAGACACTTAAGCTGCCTCAGAGAGGTTTTCACCCTAGATATTTTCCCTGGGTGCCTCAACGAAGGTTTTCACCTGAATCCTTATTCTGTTTTTTTTTTTTCAGTGACCTGATGAGGGAGGAGCTGAAACTTGCTCCACCATCATCACTATCTTATTGATATAGCCAATGAAATCTTGTTTAGATAAATGCCTCTTGTACATTTTCAGTCTGTGTCCATTAACCAGTAATGGAATGGCTACTTCATCTATAGTTCTGATTTGTATTGAACCATTGTCATGGCATATTTCCACCACATAAGGTTCGAGCCATCTTGTCCTTATCTTGCCCTTGAAGTCTTTATACTTGGAGTCATATAACAATGCCTAGTCTCCTTCTTTAAATTGCTTCGCCTTAATGTGCTTGTCACGCAAGATTTTCCTCTCAAGCTGAACTATCTCTGTATGGAGGAGGGCCTGCATTCTGAATTCATCTAAGTCATTCAAATGGAACAATATTTCTTTCTATGCATGATCAATATCCAAATCTAGTTGGGTTGCCATCCTCAAGGTATTATATTCAAATTCAATGGAAAGCAAATCCTTCTTTCCATAAACCAACTCATAGGATGTAAATCTAGTGGTGGTCTTCCATGTCATATTATAGACCCAGGTGGCCTAAACTATTCTTTCTACCCAATCCTTTCTGCTATTGTTCACTACCTTGGTTAGGATGTTCTCTAGTGCTCTATTTGTCACCTCTACTTTCCCATTAGCTTGTGGATGATACGGAGTGGATTTCCTATGCTTGATTTTGTGATGCTTGAGAAGTTATTCAATCATGCTGGAGGTAAACTGGCTGCCTTGGTCTATGACTAGCTCTCTATGGTACCCAAATTTGTATAGTATATTCTCCCTTAGGAACTCAACCACCATTTCTTCTGTTGCCACCTTAATTGCCTTGGTTTTAGCCCACTTACTCAAGTAATCAATGCACACAATAATGTGTTGTTTTTGCTTTGAAGGAGGATTGATAGGCCCAATGAAGTCCATGCCCCACTTTTCAAATGGCTCCAAAGTCACTTGAGGTTGTAGGTGCATTTCATCTCTTGGAGTAGGATTTCCCATCATCTAGCACTGATCACACTGACTAATGTACTTCCTCACATCCTAATGAAGGGTAGGCCAATAATAGCCTGCTTGCAACAATTTAAATGTTGTTTTCTTTGCTGCAAAGTGACCTCCACAAGGCCCATCATGATAGGTCAAAGGGATGTCAAAGAATTCCTATTCCCTTACACATCTTCTCAAGATTTGATCTGGGCCAAGTTTGAACAGATTTCCCCCAATCTAGGTGAAGGGGGCACTTTTTTCTCGAGGGCGGGTTGGGTGGGAACTGTGCAGATACCAAATAGTTTTTATATCAGCAAACTATGGGGAGAGCACTGAAATAGCAAACAAATTATCATCTATTAACTGATCATCCACCATTTCTTCTTCACCTACAGGAAGATTCATCCTAGATAGAAAGTCAGCAACAACATTCACCTTACTAGGCTTATCAACAATAGTTAGATCAAACCGCTGCAATAAAAGTAACCATCTTATGATTCTAGCATTTACATCTAGTTTGTTCATTAAATATTTAATTGCAACATGATCAGTATGCAGAAATGTCTGATAGCTTGTAATATAATGGGTAAACTTGTTCAATGAATGCACAACAACCAGGAGTTCTTTTTCGGTATAATTTAGCTCAGCCTTTAACAGGTTTTTACTAGTAAAATAGATGGCATAAGAAAATTTCTCCTCTACCTAACCTAAGGCTGCTTATATGGCTTTATGTGAGGCATCATCATGGATATGAAAAGGGAGGGCCTAGTTTGGGCCTCTAAGGACTGGTGCAGTGGTTAATTTACCCTTTAGAATGTCTAGGGCCTCTTGACAACTCTTTGACCATATAAATTTAGAATCTTTGGCCAACAATCCAAACAAAGGAGAGAATAACTTGTTTAAGTCATTTATGAACCTTCTGTAGTATCCAGGTAACTCCAAGATACTCCTGACATCTCTATGCTTTTGTGGAGGTGGGACCCTTTGGATGATGCCTATTTTGTTTGGGTCCCCCTGCAGTCCTTGCTGATATATGGAATGACCTAGCACAGTCCCTTCAGTCATTATGAACTCAAATTTTCCTGGACTTAGAGACAGGTTCATTTCAATGAATTTGTGTAATACTTTGCCTAGGTTAGTCAGGGCTTCTTGGAAATCACTGCCATAAGTTGTAAAATCATCCATATAGATTTCCACAGCGTCATGCACTAGTTCAGCGAAAATACTCAAGATTGCTCTCTAGAAAGTGGTAGGATCATTGCATAAGCCAAAAAGAAGGACCATATAGGAAAAAGTACCCCAAGTATAGGTGAATGTGGTTTTATCCTGGTCTTCTAGGTAGATTTGGATTTGGTTGTACCCACTGAATCCATCTAGGAAAGAAAAGAACTTCTTGCCTACTAGGCCATCTAGCATTTGGTCAATGAAGGGTAGGGGAAAATTATCCTTCTTTGTGGCTTTGTTCAACTCCCTATAATCCACACAAATCCTCCACTTACCATTCTTCTTGGGAACTAACCCTAAAGGAGAGACACACTCACTATCACAGATAGGGTAAATGAACCTTGCATCTAACAGTTTTTGCAATTCTTCTTTGACAATGTCTTTAAGGGGTAGATTCATTCTCCTTGGTGGTTGCCTGACTGGATTACAACCTTCCTTGATGTATATGTGGTGAGCACAAACTCAGGGGATAGCTCCAAGCGAATGCTTCTAGGTTCTCTTTCAACAATTTGCATAGTTGTTCCTCTTCTAAAGTAGAAAGAGATGGATTGATCTTCAAGATTTTCTCTAGGCCAAATTCTATGGTTTTGACTCGGAGTGGGCTAGAATCGGCCAAGCATAAGTTAATTTGATGATTGCTCAGTGTTTCCTTTACTTCTTCTTCAAAGGGTAATGAAATAGGAGTTAGACTTTGGAGAAGATGTTCAATTAAGTCATCCTCCTCTTCTTGTCCTTCTGCTATGATTGCTTCCAAAGCATAAAGTTGGGCAGAATAAAGCTCATCTTCTTCCTCCTCCTCCAACCATAAAGGTAAATCATGTTCTAGGGAGGGTTGACCAAGAGGGTATAAGACTAACTTCTTGGACATATGCCCATTCTTGATGGGCATATTCCCAGCTCTATAGCTAATGTGGGCATTAGCTGTGGCATACCATGGCCTCCCAAGGATAAGAGGGTAACTAGTAAGCTTAGCCTTAGGCTGGAGAGCTAGGAAATCTACAAGATACTCCTAGGAATCAATGGAGACCATCACATCCTCCACAATTCCCTCACAGGTGACTGTGGAATGGTCTACAAGCTGCAGCACTATTGTGGTCCTCCTTAATGACCCTTGGAGGTTAAGCTTGAGTATGGTGTCCTTGTTCGTCACATTAATGACAACCCCAAGATCAACCAGACTGTGTGTAACAATGGTGCCATTGATGTGCACATCAACTACAGTGCTTCCAGGGTCTACGTATTTTCGACATATTACCTGCCCCAACATTAAGTCATATAACTACCCAATGACATTAATGGTATCAACATCCCTTTTTCTTCTTCCTGGATGCTTAAAGCACTTCTCCTTAATCAATTTATTGTAAATAGGAACATCTTTGATTGCCTGGAGAAGGGAGGTCTTTACACATAGGTTTTTCAATTCTCCCAGAAGTTTAATTTCTGCTTGGGTAGGCTGGAGTGGTTGGGCTAATATTTAAGGAAAGGGTGGGTTTTTTTAAGGTTTCTTTCCTCTCTTTCTTCCTCAACCTCCCTATGTGGAGCAAGAGGTTGGTTATCTCAAAGAATTCTCCCAGATCTTAGGTTGATCTCTTGGATTTCTACAACATAAGCTGGGTATGATATCTCTCCACTGTATGTTTGTTGAGCCTGCCTATTGTTTGGGTTTAGATTTGGTTGGGCAGGCATCTAGGGTTGCTTAGGTTGAGAAAAGTGCAGGAGGTGTGGTTGGGTAGGTGGTGGAGGCAATAGTACTGGAACATTGTTGAATTGGGGCATCCGTCCCTAGGGTGGGGTATTCCATTGATGTTATGGTTGAATGTAAGATTGAAATGACTGGATGGCTGGCTGGGAATGATACTGGGATGCATAGGACCAAGGAGGGGGTGTATACCAAAAAGGATGAGAAGGGGGCCCCCAAGAAGGTATATTTGTGGTTTGGTTGGGTCTGTAATATGCATGGGATGATCCTTGCATACCATGTTGGTATGGTCTAGGCCCAAGAGGTGTCCTTTGGTTGATGTAGCAAAGCTGATCAATGACCCCTTCAGCTCTTTGGTATATAGCTTTGAGTCCAGGTAAAGAAGGGCACTTGTCTGTCTAGTGGTTTTCTTCATAGACTAAGCAAATTTCAATATAGTTCAATGGGCATTAATTCCTAGGATGCCTCCTAGTGCATCTAGGAGAAAAGATGGCCAAGGCTTTCTCTAATTCCTCTAACTTTCGTTTGATGTTCATGGTGTCCAATTGCAAGGCAAGGGTTTGCAACATCTCACTTTTGATGTCCTCCAACAGATTTCCAATTTCACCCTTGATGGATGAGTTAGAAGATGATGTACTAGCCATAGATTGACTACTGCTACCCTTTTTCCTCATTGCCCTAGAATGGTTTCTAAATATAGTCTTGATGTCCTCATAGGCTAGTTGGTAGAAATTTCCTTCTACTAGGAAATGTAAGGTATCTAGAATATCCTCCCTTACTCCTCTAAGAAGGACCATCTTTAGTGACTCAGGGTCAAGTGTGCACCTGGCCCTTTTGTAACTGAGATGGAATCTTTCTTCATAGTCTTCTAAGGATTCTTCCTGGCCTATGGTCATCCTGAAAATATCTTATTTAGTATCTTTTGACCTACAATAGTCTATATATTTTTTGTTTAAGGCTTGCTGAATCTGAGGCCAAGTTGTGATGCTATCTGTAGGTAAACCCCTAAACCAGCACAATGCGGCATCCTTTGGGGTAGATGGAAACAATTTTAACTTTTGCTCATCCTCTGTATAGTCATAGGTTCAACATATAACAAAAAACTCAAATAGGAAAGTGTCGTGGTCCTTTGTGGCCAGGCCATTGAAATGAGGTAGAGCAAAGGGGCTTATATTCTTCATTTTAGTGTCCCCATTGGTTTCCCTGATGGGGAAGGCACCCTCAATTTTATCTCTATCTCGTCTGTCATTTTGGCTCCAACCATTAGTTCAGTAGGAATGGGCTCTTTCTCTTCTTCTTCCCCTATAGGTTCTTCAAATACCTCAGGTTGCTCACCTAAAGGTTCTTCCAATTCACAGTTACTGAAGAAGAGAGAAGCTTGATTGTTGGATGTGGTGGAGGTGTCTAGAAATATTTTTCCTAAATTATCCCTATTCCTATGATGCATGAAAGGAAATTTTTTTGTGTTGGTTTTTGTCAGATTTTCTTTAAAGCTAGAAAGTACTCTGTAGAAAGGAAAATGTTAATTGAATGAAATACTACTGACAGAAAGAAAACTACTTGCAGAATGAAATTTCTAATTGAATGAAAGACTACTCACAGAAAGAAAACTACTTGCTGAATTGAAATTGTTGAATGGAAAGGAAACCATATAAATAACAAATGAATGAAAGAAACTAGATTAGTTTTGCAGAAATAAACTAGTGGAAGAAAATAGAAGACTAGAAGTAGAAGAAAAGAAAGTTAGAGACTAGAAATAGAAGAAAGCAGTAATCACATTCTACTCTGACACCTCCCTGGAAATGACACCAAAAAGTGATGAGCCTAGGTATTGCAGCAAGAATGCTGCAACTGCCACAATTACTAGCTTTACTTATCAACCCGGGATTCATACAAACTTGAAGGTGACAGTGTTGAATGAACAAGTAGAAGTGAAGGTACTACCTGTTGTCACTATTCATCTAGCAAGAAACCCCAGTGGTTCCAATCCAAACTTCTATAGGGTCAGAGGAAGCTTGATTTTGATGGAAGAAGAGAAAACCCATTCTCTGGGAGAGCTACTCTACTGCAGTGGTGAAGAAAACAATTTGTAATGCTAACCTCACACTAGACCCTAAATAACCATCTAAACAACTATGTTGAGCATAATTGCTAAAACAACACTAATATAATGCTAATTATCTAAGATACATAAGTAAAAGCATCAAAACTAGACTAAGGGGCAAGCAGAGGAAACTAAGCTAAGTCTGTGTTTAAGCGGAAGAGTAGTCAGAGGATGAGGTTGGAAAAAGAAGGACATGAGGGAGCAACAATGCATGAGATTCGTTGGATCAGTCAGGTGAAAGGAAAATGAATGACTAAGATTGGATCATAGGAGGGTACGTAGATAGATGGGAAAACAGGGTTAACTAACAGGACGAATAGTGGAGATTATATCGCGGCAGTTGAGTGAATAGATGAATGAACAAGGTTAACCGGAGATGAAAGATTGAGATTATATCACTCAGGCTAAGTCAAAATATGGAAGGATATGATTAATTAGCAGATGGATGACAAAGATCAGATCGCAGGCAACAGAAACATTTGGAAATGGTAACAGGTTTGCGGAGGTGGTAAGTTGTATTGCGCGTGCCCTCAAAACCATAAGCTGTATTTTGAAATTTCACGCGATTAGCCTTACCAAGCGGCACATAGCATGAGAAAATTTCTTTTATTCGGTGACCTCCACTGGATAATGGTCATGCAAGTTTCCACGTGAGATTGTGCGACAACTGCTGGATCAGGCAGGACTGATCAATAGTGGAGATCGGCCGAGTTGGTTGGAAATTAGGTGAAGCGTCAGCCATTGGATCAGGTGAGGTAGATCGATGGTGGGGGTTTAAAGTGCATAAAGTGATCAGGTGATGTGATATCCATCGGATCAAGAGACAGATTGATGGTGGAGATTAAAGCAGGAGAAAAAAATGTGCTGAAATTATGGAGGGGGTTTAGAAGGCGGTAAGTTGTATTTCACGTGCCCTCAAAGCTGTAAGTAATTTTCTAAAATTTTGTGTAATTAGCCTCCCTGAGTGACACATAGCATGGAGAAATGACTCTTATCACGTGCCCTCATGCAGATAATGATCGGAGAGATATCCACACAATATCGCACGATAACCGACGATCTAGCGAGGCAGATCGACGGTGGAGATTTGAGCTAGCTAGTTTGTGAGTAGGTGCGCGATAGTCATCAGATATGATAAGGAAGATCGATGGTGGGGATTTAAAGTGTAGAAAGTTAGCGTTGAAAATGAATTCGGTGGTGATTGGTTGAGTTTTGCTATGTAAGGAAATCTACTGATAAAAACTTATTTACAACGTGGATTAACAACTTCTGCTCAGGCGTTTCATGCTGAAGGAGAATGGGCATATGAGTGAGGTCTTAGACAGAGGGTGGAGGAACAGATGACCAGGAAATGAATGAATGACCATGAAATGAACCAAGTGGCTGCACTGAACAACAAACTTCATGAAAAAAACTAAAATTCTATGTTTTTGGGGTTGCCACAGGGTTTCTTCCTCATGAAATGGTCCTAGAGGGAGGAGGTGAGGCCGAGACACCTGCTAACAACCTTATGGATCTTTTATTTTCTAACCTACTATTTGAATGAAACTAAAGTACAATTGATCTACTCTACACTACTATAATGAGACTTTTAAACAGATAAATAGAAAATCAGGAAGCTATTTAAGTAAATGAACAAAATCATAAATTTATGCTATGAGTATGTAATGGAGATGAACTACTGAAGGAAATAAGAAAACACAAACCTATGCTAGCATAATAATATAGTAAAGAGGAGCATTGGCTACTAGGGTTAGGCCCTAACCCAAGAGCTTCAACCCTCTGAGTTAACTTAGTGCTGACTCAAAACATGACTCATCTTCATTATAAAGACATTGTATTACATCAAAACTATTACAAGTCTTGCAGCTTGAAAACAAAGTAGAGTTCTACAACAAAAAGTCTGAATTCTTTCTTGCCAACTAAAAAAATTGAGGTCCTAAGCTTTTGTATTTATAGATCTGAAGTCTCCAACAACTTGCTTCAAAATTAAGGAGGCAAAGCTCCCAACTCAATGATAAAATCATGCTTTCCCTTTCACTAGCCCTGTTGCCTTCTAGTAGGGAAGTTGCTTGTGCTTTCACTTGCTTGGTTGCCTTCTAGTTCCTCATTTGTCTTGTTTGCACTTTTACTTGCTTAGCTGCCTTCTAGAAGGGGGGTTGTTTATACTTTCAAGTGACGAAGGGATATTCGAATGGAGGGGTAGTAAATGAGGAGGATTTACCTCATGTAATTCCTCTCCCTTGTCATATTCGAGTTTTTACCAAGGTCTTTACCATAGTTCCTTGCTTTTATCTTTTATCCCTACATTTTCCTTGATTTTATCCTTTTTCCTGCATTACATGCACATTAGACCAAAAAGCAAACTATCCAACTCTAACTCATCTCATAAACAAAATATAATCGAAAGTATGAAATAAGTTGTGAGAATAGTTAGTTTGACTAAGCTAGGAGGTGAAATAGGGTCAATTAAGGCCGATATAATTACTCAATGATGAGGCTCATCAACAACATATACCAATATTAAAATGAGTTACAAGGCAGTGAAACCTCAAGATTCTACAACAAATACTACATTAACAACTTATGAATTGATTATGTCACTCCATGCATTAGCAGGTATTTCTTCTCTACAAACGCTTAAAATTGAAGGCTTTATTAAGCATCGACTAGCGGTGTTATTGAGTCATAATGGAAGTATCATAATTTCTTCCATAAAAGGGTTGTTGTGGTCACACATGTTTTTTTGTAGGCCATATACAATTTTCAGGTTGTAACAGCTGATGGGGGGACCATGAAATGTGAAGGACATTGAGAGAACATAAAGCTTAAAATGGGGGACTATCACGTTAAAGCTCACATGCTTTCCATTTAAATGGGAGGTTGTGACACCATCCTCATAGTTAAATGGATTAGAACACTAGGCCTTATTACTATGGACTTCAAAGAGTTATATACGAGCTTCAAACAAAATGGACATACTCATATGCTCCATGGGCTCTAGGAAGGTGCTCCTACTATCATCTCCTTGCATATAATGATGATAGTCTTAAATAAGGGACACCATGGGGTAGTTTTTCAATTCAATGCAATCTAGTCCATTGAACCAAGCCCTGCCTACATCTGTCCTTATATGCAATATTTGTTGAGTCACCAACAATATGTGTTTGAAAAACCCAAGGAACTAACCACTTCTCGAGGTAAGCATGACCATAGCTTCCTGTTGATTTTTGGTATCTATATGCCTAATGTCCACCCCTATTGGTATTGATTTGCACAAAAGAATGAGATTTAAAATATTTTTAAGGGGCTACTAGAAGTAGGCATGATTCATTGGAACACTAGTCGTTATTCATCCCCAGTGGTCCTAGATTTAGATAAAGATGAGGACTCGAAAATGTGTCCCAACTTCAAGGCCCTTAGCATGATCACAATCAAGGATACATTCTCCATTCTAGTAGTTGATGATATACTTGATGAACTATATGACACATAATTCTTTACCAAGTTGGATCTTTGCTCGGTCTATTTCCAAATCCAAATAAAAGTGCCACACATTCCCAAGAAAAATTTCAGAACCCATGAAGGTCACTATGATTTTTTATTTTTATGGTCTTTGGTCTTTGTAATCGCCCATCCACCTTTCAAAGTATCATGAATCACCTTCTCAATCCAGAACTAAAAAAATTTGTCCTAGTATTTTTTGATGATACACACATCTACAGAAAAACATGGGAAATACAACTTCAACATGTTGACCACATATTGCAACTTGTGAAGGATAATAAATTATTTTTCAAATTGTCCAAGTGTTATTTTGGAATTGAAGAGGTGGATAACTTGGGACACATTATAGGTAACAAAGGAGTATGGGTTGATCCAAAAAATATTTAGGCAATGCAATATTGGCCACAACCTCGAACCTTGAAAATTATATGGGATTTCTATGTTTCACTAGATACTATCGCAATGTTTTCTAAAATTAAGGACACATTGCATGACCCTTAACAAATATTCTAAAGAAAAATGGATTCCTATGGATAGAAGTAGCTCATTAGTCCTTCTTGGATCTCAAATAGGTCATATGTTCTAGGCCGGTCTTGGTCCTCGCATATTTTACAAAACCCTTTGTGATCAAATGTGATGCTTCAAGGACTAGAATTTGAGTAGTCTTAATGCACGAAGGTTGGCGTATCGCCTTCACAAGGAAAAATTTAAGTTGCAATAATTTGGATCAATCTACTTATAAGAAAGAAATGATGACCATTTTACATGTAGTAGACACTTGGTGAACATAATTGCTTGGATCAAGTTTCCATATTTGAACTCACCAACATAATTTGAAGTATTTTATGGAGCATCACTTATCGTCTTTGCCGCAAAATAAATGGCTTACCAAAATGTTGGGCTATTACTATGAGATAGTCTATAAGAAGGATTGAGACACTATTGTAGCCAATTCCTTGTAAAGAAAATTTGAGGAATATGACACCCACCTATTCTTATCCTGTCCCATACCATCTTACATTCAGGAGGCACATAAAGAATGGTTTTCCCATCCCTCTCTTTCTAAGTTGATCTAAATGTTACAAGTGCATGCTACCCCACCAATGGGTTAAACTTTGTAGGAAGATATTATACTCCACTCTCAAACCATGCATCATAGTAGAAATACACTCCTCACCCATTGCGCTAACCACCTGTTTAACATTAATTAATCACGCTTAATAGTTAATTAGAGTAGATTTTAGTTCGGTGTACTTTTAGCGGTCCCTCCAAATACGGGAATTCCTCCATTTTTAGTGGGATTAAGTGGAGTTCCTTTAATTTTAGAGGAAATTTACTATGGAAAATAGTTTTGACCATGGTTGGAGAAAAATTCTACCAAATTGAGATCATGAAAAGGTGTTCCTAGCTGATTTTGGTGTTTTGAGCACATAAGTAAGTTTTAGGAGTAGTGGACCATTGTAAACAGACCGTTTTGCCATTTTGAGCCAATAGAGAGGTCCAAGCCATGGAAGTTGGACAAAGGATATGCAACCCACGAGCGGTGAACTCCTTTGTCAAAACACTGTGTTAAGTGTTCAATTTGATGGTTTGATCTACATTTGATTGTTGTTGTTCAACACTTGATTTTTATGTTATTTTTCTCATGAAATTAAGATAACACTTGAAAAAATTTACATGTTTACATTCACAAACACCATAAGGAAACCTATGCACATGAAGCAATTAACAAGCATTTGTTTATAAATCTGAAGTTGAAATTAGCACAACAAAACTAACATTCAACAATAGATCAATCTTGGATGGATCACTTCGTAGAAATAGGCTTCAACAACCAAGCAGATATTTCAGTCATATGTCAGAATTTATTCTAGAGTATTAATCTATTTTTTATTTGAGTTCTAT